>OX579636.1:34476082-34549618 GCA_951230915.1 Antitrichia curtipendula
TGAACCCCTTTGACACATCGCCCACACCATTTGCATTGGCTGTGGTGCACTTGGGCTTCAAAGCTACTAGGGTGGTCTCAGAGAAGGCCGCAGGGTCATACTCGTGGATTCTTTGAGGAAGTCTACACTGCCCTCATGCAACACATCTTCCCCTTCCCAAAAGTCGAGCGCCAAAACAAAGATGAGGTTGAAAACACTCGCTCATTGCAGACCACAGCTACAAGTCAACCCCTACTTCTTTCTTGTGCCCGTCCTTACTGGGAGAAGCTCATCCATCCGCACACTACGGGAGTCAACAATACGAAGGAAGGACACGGCAGCAGGGGGAAGAGCGGCTCATCTAATGCTGAGCATCCAATAGGCGCCAACAGCAGGGGGAAGGGCGGCTCATCCAACACTAAGCAACCAAGAGGCACCAGCAGCAGGGGGAGGGGCAACTCTTCCAACGCTCAGCAACCAGCCGAGGACAACGTCAACCATCACAACTCCGCAAGCTACTCTAGTCAGACAGACCAACAAATTGAAGGTGAGAGGCACACCAAACCAGACACTTCCCTCTTCCTCCACTAGGTCTGTGGCTCCATCTTCTGGTCCAGAGGTAGTGAGGGTCCATCGAAGTGTCCTCGTAGAGAATGAAATGGACCTTGCACAAAACGTGGAGCAATGGATTGAAGCGCACATACTGAACAAGAGAGTCGACAATACAACAAAACATAAATTTGTTACATTAAGATTTGAAAACAGAGATGAGGAAGAAGTCTATGAGGGTGCTGTCCACCGTTTCCACTTGCTTTGATCACACCAAAAGCAAAATGGAAAAGACAAACAAGAAGGATAGAAGGGACGCACGGAAAACTTACATGCATGCACAAGTCGACAGCCATCACCTAAGCCTCCTTACGATGGCCACCCCTCTTCCGTAGAGGATTACTTCAACACTGCCAACTCTAGTGACGACCTTATCCCTTCTTCTTCCGACAGCAGCAGCAGCTACAACCTAACAATGTCGTCCTCTTTCAAGAACACAGAAAGCGAATTGGAGAAGGCAATGGAGAGTAGTCTGCCTTCAAGGTCGCAAACACAGCATGCACAATATGACTCTGACTTCACCCTCTTTGAGTTTGAGTGGCGTAATGCAGGGCGGCCCCGTGCAAAGTTTGTAGCACCTACGGTATCGGCGAGCGCTCCTTCTCGTGGCGCACACGGCAGGAGGATCGATGGATGCGGTGGGCGGATTGGTGGATGGGGCGGAAGACATGGCAGAAAAGAAGGCTCCGCAGAAGAGTCCGTCGTTGCAGAGCGTCCAACCCCAAAATCCTCAGGAACTCAAAGACATCGGCGCAGGTGCCGTAGCAGGGACAATGGAGGCCCACATCGCCAAAGTCGCCGTTCAATTGGCTCCCAGACTGATGCCGCATAATTGTCTGACCGGGAGGAAAACTCTTTCAATAGCTCCGACTCGTGGTTTATACCTAAGAACGAAAGCCAAAGGCAAATGCTGGACGTTTTTCCAGAGAGGAAAAAGGGAAGGCCAAAGCAGTGGATCCCTTGCTCAATAAGTTTGAAAGTGATAAGTGGATACCTAATGTGCCACATTATCAGTATGAGCCTCTACCATTCACGGGACCTTCCCCAGGTTGCACTCACCCATATGGTCGTTTGCCTTCAATCTTTGGTTTATTTCAAAAAAATTGGTCGCAGAAATTGCAGAGAAGAATAGTCAAAGAGACTAATTTTTCTGCATTTGAGGTCATTTATGATGATGGAAGGATCTGTGGGGGCTTAGAGTATACACCATTTACCCTTCCAGAGCTCCAGGCATATCTTTCCATATGTATTTTTATGGGTATAAAAAAATTGCCTAACCGGCGGCTATATTGGTCCAAGGACTTCAGCCAAACTAAGAAGAGCCACTTTTTCATTGCCATCTTATATCGCAAACTATGAAGAGAGATAGGTTTGAATTGATCACTAGGTGTTTGCACGTGGCAAGCACAGAGGAGTATGTCAAAGATCGTCATAGCCCAACTTATGATAAACTTCACAAAGTACGGTGGATGGTTGACGAAGTTTGTGATAGGTTCAAGACAATGTGGACACCTAACCAACAAGTAACACTTGACGAGAGTATGATAATGTATAAAGGGAAATACAGTCCCATTCGCCAATACATGCCAAATAAGCCTGTTCGTTTTGGCCTAAAGGTATGGGTGGCGGCAGATGCTTTATCAAAGTATGTGTGGAATTTTCAAGTGTATTGTGGAAAAGGAGGAAATCCACATGAAGAAGACATTGATAGTGACAGTAGCCATGAAGAAGACATGTCCACAAGAAACCTAGTCAATGGCAAAGGTGAAGGATTGCAAGGCCGGCATGTTGTAAAGCATTTAATTGAAGGATTTGGGAGGAAGGGGGCATATTGTTACAATTGACAATTTTTTTACATCGGTGCCTTTATTTCTTGATTTATGGAATGTAGGCATTATGGCAATGGGGACATTGAGAAGCAACTGCAAATATGTGCCGAGATCTATGTTTGCAAAAGAAGTAACAAAGAAAAAACACTATGGGTGGATAGACTATAGAATGCATGAAGAAGGAAACATCTACTGTGCAATATGGAAGGAAAAAAATGCTGTCGTTCTTTTGTCTACACATGCAGAAGCGATTTCACCGCCAGGGACAAGGCAATTTGTATACTAGAGAATAAAGGGGAAAAAAAAATTGTGACTAGTCCAATGCACTTGCAATACACTGAAAACATGAGGGGCGTTGATATGGCCAATCAATTGAGGGGTTTTTATTCGTGTCTAACAAGAAGTCATAAATGGTGGCATAGATTATTCTTCTACTTGTTAGACACAACAATTTGCAATGCCTGGATTATTCACAATGACACCAGTTTTAGAATGTTGGAGGAGCCTTTGACACATTTGAATTTCCAAATGCAGTTGGTGAAGGACTTGGTTGCTAATTGGGCAGGAAGAACACAGGGCTACTCGAGATTGTCGTCCCATGTGGCATCAGCACATGGCACAAGGAGTATGGAGAGTAAAAGGGCGAATTGTGTGTTTTGTGGGAGAAGGACAAATCAAGCATGCCCCGGTTGTCAAGGACATGTTTGCAAGGATTCTTGCTATTGGGATAATCATTGGTGAACGGGTTTGTTTGAGTGGTGTGTATTTCTTTAGTGTTATTTCCTTTTTCCTTGGACTAAATATATGTGAACATATGTATATAGTATTGTACGGGTTTTTTGTTTTTTTCGGACGGACATGGAGAACATGTACAAATTCTGGTCCTCTTCAACATATGAAGAGCACTTACGACTTTTAGTTTCGGAGTGAAAAGAAATAAGCATTGAGCAAGCGTTTGTGGAGTGGGACTTGCTGGTTGGAGGGGTTGTCCCAAGAAGGGGAAAGAAGTGTAGCAGTTGAAGCCTCAGAGGAAGGTGACCACATGCTTGCAGGGAGAAGCGAGGTGCCAGGTAAGGTAAGTATACCCAGTTCCACTCGTTGACCTTTTGCCATTCAAATGAACATGCTCCACTCATTTTACAACATAAATGTATCTGTGAAGTACATGCCTTATTTTTTAAGGGTTAAAAAATAAGGTATGTATTCAGGAGGTACATTTCTGCTTGAACATGAGATACAGGGGTACATTTGAACGGCAAAAGGTCAATGAGCGGATTTGGGTATACTTACCTTAGAAGGGTCTGGGCAGCAGTCCGACAGGTGGAAATTTTTAGGGTGGGTTACCGTTTCACGCTGCCCCCACATTGCAGCTAGGAGGCAGACAACCAAACCGAGCTACCCGGCATGAAAGAAGGGAATCTTGTTCCTTTCGGTGAGGGCCTTCAGCTTCTTCTTTTTTTCAAATCCGTAGGCGTAGAAGAAGCACCCAACTACTTTGCAGGCCATCTTTATTTCAGAAAAGAGTGAGATTGGGCGGGCTAAACATGGGATTCTCATGAGCTCGGTATTGTACACTTTTTTTTCCTGCACTTCCAGAAATGGAATGCAAGCTCTGTGTTATCAAAAATCTGTTGTAACTAATCCATCTGCTCCCATATCGCCATTGCATTGTTGTTTAACCTTGTATGTTTAACTTCACAAATCCCGTGCCAATCGTTGTCCTCTTTTTCTGGAACCATAAATTCAATTGCCCTTCTTCACGAAAACTGACATCTTATCGTCAATCACGCCACAAATTCATGAGCACTTGTGTTCTAGTTTACTTTTTTTGCTCATTGAATTTTTAGGAGAGGTCATTTGCAAACCAAACATTGTTTGTAACTCACTATCGCCACATGCAGTCCAAGAATTCAACCATCCGTGACCCCACGGTTTTAGGTCTGTTTGCCTTATTCCATACACGGTGATCACTCCGTCGTTTATGGGTTAATATGTGCTACCCCCAAAAACAAAAGTGTTTGGCTAATAATTGTGTTTGAAATTGAATTTTTTTGAATCTCCATTGACAAAATGGAAATATTAATGAAAGATTCAACCCCATTGAACATTCAAATCATGAATCTTGAATCTTCTTGTTGATAAAACAAAATCTTCATGTCATCATGAATTGGCTCATTTGTTTAAAAAAAGACATTTTAAAAGAAAATGAGTTGTTTGCAATAAATACCATAACATTCAAGAGCTGTGAGAGCAACTGCCTTCCCTCTGACGGAATGATGTGGTATATTCCACATCATTTCATCCAAAGGATGAAATGGTGTGGAATATCCTACACCCAACATTAGCTAATAAGCCACGCGTCAATAATATCAGACTTCTGCTCAGTGCCAAGGTCATGACTGCACAATCAGGTTACTGGGAAATTGAACACCCCCAATTCAGGCAATACAGAATTAAATAGCTTTAAACCAATCAATTCGCTGTGGTTAGTAATTTCACTATTCGAATACTGTCACAATGTTTTGTAAGCTATTCGTGCTCTGTGATTTGGAATTAGAAGACAATTATTTATGTACATATGGGGTGGTAGGAGGTAGAACAACCCATGTGGGATATGTAATTTAGAGTTTGTAATTTCTCAACCGCTCATAGTTAAGTCTAAAGTAGGAATTGTGTTAAAACTATAATTTCAGACCTCATTTAGGCATAGTAAAATAACTTTTTCCAAAATACTTTGAACTAAAATAAGTTGTAGAATCAAGTTAAATTTCATCTCCAAAAATTCGTTTGAGATTTTAATCTTCCACTCAAAAGTTATAGACAAATTTCATATAGGGGTTTGAAAGGATTTTTTTTTGACATTTTCATACATCCTCTCTGAAATTTGTCCATAACTTTTGATTAGAAGATCTAAATTTAAAAAGGACTTTTGGAGATGAAACTTAGCTTGATTCCCCACCTTTTTTTAGTTCAAATTTTTTTGAAAAAAGGTATTCCACTATGCCTAAATGAGGTCTGAAATTATAATTTTAACACAATTCCTACTTTAGACTTAACTATGAGCGGTTGAGAAATTACAAACTCTAAATTACATATCCCACATGGGTTGTTCTATCTCCTACCACCCCAAGTTTACATAAAGAGTTTCTCTTTTCTACAAGAACAATCAAAATAAATTATTGATCGCAAATGGTCAGATTTCTTTGGTAGAATACTCAAAGAATTCTTTGGATTTTGACAAACCATCTATTTTATAATTATTTGTTTGTATATTTTGTCCTAGAATTAGCCCAAAAAAAAGATCGCACCATAAATGTACTGCGATTGTCTCGGTCCTGAAGCTTACATTAGTAATATGTAGATGCATTTCGTGGATGAAGACTTCAGAGAGGCAAAGGCAGCCTCTCTGAAGGCTCTTGAATGTTATGACACTAAAGAGCCTTTGGGTTGTGAAATTTCACTATTTTTTGTTTTGCATTGATTTCTCAGGTTTGTTTGTAGCATTCATTGGATTTTTGAATTTTCAGTATTAATAAACTGCCATGGCTTCATTCTGCCTGGACAAAGAATTGATGAGCACAGGTTACAAATTTAGTTGCGTGCAAAGTTTATTTATTAGTGAAAAGCGAGGAAGTTGGGTCTCTTGTTCATGTGGTGAGCATTTTTTATTACAATTGAAACGAATGTCTCTATTGTTCCTCCCAAGAAGAAAAACAAAAGTTGATTTGATTATTTGGTCTCAGTATTTTTTTTTTTTAAACAAACAATAACACAATTAATTCCTAAAGTTCCTTGACTATGTTTTCACCAAAAACAGTCTCATACTGCCATTCCTAGGAAAAGTATCAAATTTAATCTCTAAACTAAGTCCCAAGGCCTTTTTTCCATCAAAACCCACTCAAAATTGCCTTTCTTTTACTGTAAAGAGCAAATTAAATAAATTTAATTGTTCTTTTTATATATCTTTCCATGAGATCTTGTATTACATCAATATAAGAAATTCAATGTGTAGAAAAAATTTCAAAAACTTTGACCATGTAGATTGCAAGATATTTGCATTTAAAGTGAATTTTATTTTTTGCACCTTAATCCACTAGATTTTTTAGCTTTGAATCTTCTTAACTTCAAGATTTTGCACTATTGATTTTGATTTTCTAATTTTTTATGTTGAAGAATTGAGTCGTGAATCTATGGAAAAAACTCAACGAAAAAATATTTAATTTTCACTCATTAAAAAATTGTTAAGTAGAAGTACATTGAAGATTGAGGGAAAAACTAAACCGTTAATAGCTCAAAGATGGAATTGATACACAACAATCCTAACCATGAGATTGTTCTAGCAAGTAAACTTAACCATGCTTAACAAATTTTAATTTCTTTTTTAATTGTAAAAATTAAATTCTATAAGTTATTTTTTCAAGAAGATGCTTAGTTTGCCTAAAAAATAAGATTGTCCATAACTTTTTCATCACTAGTCCAAATAGAATGAATCAAAGCTTCAGACGTAGATAAAAATATAATCTTTGAGAAAATAAAGAAAAATAAAGAAAAATTCAATTTTTTGTGATTTTCTTTTTGTTGCCTTACAAGCTGCTTTTGGGACTCATTGTGCACCAATTGAAATAAAAATTATATTCCGCAAAAACTAATCTAACTTTCTGTCTTCAAAAAAAGTTTCAAAAAATAATGTCAAAAATTGAGATCATACAAGCCTACCTGAAATTCCAAGACTCCCTCGTATGGGACTTTACGAATTAAGGGAAATAAATATTTTTGCATACATGTAACTATAGGATCTTGTAGTACATTGGTTTGAAAAGATGTGGAGAATATTTCAAAAAATTCCACCGTGTGGATTGCAAAATACTAGCATTTGAATTGAAAAAAAATCCTTTTTTGGCCCAACAAAAAACATGGCAATTGCACTTCACAAGGTCATGTTTGTATGAAAAAAATGTCCATGTTTTTGGTGCTTCTTTAGGTGCATTTTCCAACACAAGTTGGCTATATGTTTGAACTATACAACATATAGAAAAAAGATAGTAAGCCGAAAGAAATAAAGAATGATTTAAAATACAAAATTTTAGGAATTTAGTTATGGAATTGAAAAATGTCAATTACAATGGTTGTAATGTTGTAACAAACAATCTACATCCTATAATTTTATTTTTTTCCCAAAATATTGAAAATTGAGTTAAATAAAGGACTTCAAAGGTTATTTTAGAGTAGAGAATCCATAATTGCTTGGAAACTAAAACTCCTCATAACTTTCATCTCATTAATCAAAGTGGAATGATTCAAAGCTTTTCACAAATACATAAATCTTAAAAAACAAACTCAAATGATTTTTTAAATCTGCTTAGATTGCCTAGTCTTCAAAAAAAATACATATCATACAATAACTTTTTAACCATATCATCAAAAGTTATGCAAATTGTTAAGCTTTCATAGAAACCTCATCCACGTGTTGTATGAAAATTTGAAAGAAAAACAAATAAAAGCTCTATTTGTAGTGAATTGCCAAAAATTGCTATGTTGTCAAAAAATGCAATTTGGTCCTTTCGGGTTTGTGAATGGTTGTAAATCTTTCCATTGTTTACTTAATTTAATAGGGCCTTGGTCTCATTTTCATTTAATTTCTAAAGGATTCAAGCGGTAATTGTGAAAAATCTACAAATTTATACTAGACTATTATAAGAACGTGTGAAAAAAAATTTGAAAACTTTGACCGCATGATTCACAAATTATAATGCCTGAAGTTAGCAAAAAAAAATTCTTTGACCTTGCCAATAGGATCAACAAACTGTAACTCCTCTTAGAATGAGATTTTTATTTTATAATTTTATTTATATATTTATTTATTTATAATTTGTATCTTGTACTAGTATTGTATAAGTGACAAACCTACCAGATTATTAGAATTTGAGAAGGAAGTTTGCACATGCTACCCCAAGCTACCCAATTGGTCTAAAAGTTTAGGGCAACATAAATTTTGTTTTGGGCACCCAATCAAAAAATAAAATTGTACTCCCACTAAAGAGGTACTACATTTCATACTTTATGTCAAAATTTTGTGTACATCCAATCCAAATTGATGTTGTGGGCAACAACCTGAGATTTCTTGAATGGTCACTTGTTCCTTTAGGGGTTAAGTTTTTAAAATTTGGGTACAATTAACCCCAAAAGTTGGTCATTGTTGAAATCATTCTTTGGGGTACTTTGTGAATCATTTGCTTAAAAAACACCCAAGAGCATTCATTGAAGGTCAAACTAATGTGCAAGACTTCCTCTTTTCACATCAAATTCCAAGGGTGAACATATGCACTTCTATCCTACATAGAAAGATTTTTTGTCATCCATTATACACTTAGTGTGCCCAGTATTCCCTTAGGATTAAGTGGTCAACTCCTAAAGTCCCAATTCCTTTTTTCCATCAAAAGCCACTCAAAATTGCCATTTCTATAGCAAAGAGCAAATTTTTAAATTAAATTTTTTTTTTTAAATTTAAATTTAAATTTTTTTTACATATCTAACCATAGGATCTTATACTAGACTGATATAAGAATGTGTGGAAGAAATTCCACAAACTTTGAAAGTATAGATTGCAAGATATTTGCATTTAAAGTGAAAAAAACAATTTTCTTTGCACCTTGCTCAACAACATTTTGGGCTTTCAACCTTCATAACTTATAATTTTTTCTTCATTGATATTAATAATTTAAAATTTTATATGATAAATAATGGAGTTGAAAGTCTAGGAAAAAAAATTCTAAAAAAACACACTTAGTTTTCACTCATTAAAAATTTGTTAAGTAGGAGTAGGTTCAAGATTGAAGGAAAATCTAAATTGTTAATAGCTCTAAGATGGAATTGAAAATACACTAATCTCAACAAAAAAGATTGGTCTAGTAAGAGATCTTAACCTTATGAAACACACTTTTTTTCTTTTTCTTTTTCTTTTTTTTTAATTGTGAGAATTGAGGTAAGAAATGAATCCTACAAGTTATTTTTTCAAGAAGATGCTCTAACTGCCCTCAAAACAAGATTGTCCATAAGTTTCACATAACAAATCCAAATCGAAAAAATCAAAGCTTTCCATGTACATAAAAATATAATCTATACAATTTTTCTATTTTGATTTTAAAACTTTAAGTATTCTTTTTGCCTATCAAACTAAAAAAAATGACTTTTTGTGCCATAACTTTTGCTCTTGGGCTCCGATTGAAATAAAAATTACATTATTGGAAAGCTAGTGTGTTTTTCTATCTTCACAAAAAAAATTCAGAAAATCACAATAAATATTGAGACTATAGGAACTTGCCCAAAATCCATTGTGTCCCCCAAGGGAACAATGGGACTTTAGGGATTAAAAGAGAATATTCATCTTTGTTGGATGAGCTGCAACACTTGGGTATTCAACCAAGAGCAATAGTCATAGACGAAGCTTGAATACTTGATCTGGAAGGACACCCTGGACCTCGGGAGGATAGCTTGGCATTGGGCTTCAATCCTATGTGACAAATACCCAAGTAGGGTAACAAGTCCATAAATTGCCCATATAAGAGCTGAAACTGAATTTTGGAGAAGTGAAACTTTGTGGAATAATTGTCAGCAAATTTTCTTTGAAAGACAAGTAGAATTGGCATCTAACCCAAGTCGTTTCATATTTTTTTGGAGCTTTCTACAATTAGGCATAAAATTTTGAAATTGAAATGGTATAGGGCTCTAAAATTGCTCACTTCCTAAAATGTATGTTATTTGTTCATTATGGAAGGCTATAAAAAAGAAACATGTACATATAGCAGTACATGTTTTTAGCCCTTGTAGAGAGCTGCGAGTTCCCCAGGGTTCTCAGACTCTGGAACTATCTAAAACTACGCCACAGTAGCTACATGATGTGGCAGAGAGACTGCCACGTCATATACATATATATATATATATATATATATATATATATATATATATATATATATATATATATATATATATATATATATATATATTTGTTCATCTTGTTTTTTCACTTTAAAATTTTAAAATTAAAAAAATTAAATTCTGACCGCAGCCGTTCTTTTACTTTGGGGGGAACAACGCCAGGAACAAGCCCAAAACAACCTTCCAAACCCCCAAAAAAACATCTAATGTGTACATTGAAGGAGGTGGACGGTTTTAGAGCTTGTTACCTTAACCCCTAAAGGACCAAACAGCGTTTTTTGACAACATAGCATTTTTGGTCAGGCTACTACTTGTAGAATAATGAATATTTTGGATTGAAATTTTTTGAGCACATGTGGACGAGGAGTAGCTTTTGAGGGCAATTTGTTTCATTCCATTCTAACTCATAGAAAAAAAGTTGTTATAAGAAATGTGATTTTCTGTGTTCGTGGGGCAGCACGGGCACGTCCATTTACACTAAGGTTGAAAATTTGGAACCATTGCCCAACGACTGCTGGGCAGAGCTGAGGGCAGTGTGTCCACTCCCTGGAAAACAGGTTCCCAGCCATGGTGTCAGTCCCTGGACTGAGCACAATTATAACAGGTGCAGAAAGAATCGACTTTCACATGAAAGGTTCATAGGAACCATGCTGGTGGGTGGCCATATGTTAGGAGACAGCATTGCAATTGGGTGGGGCTTCTTAGTAGATTTCATTGATTCCACTGGTTGGATTTGTAACTGGAACTCATTTGAAATCAAATTTGTTGATGAAAAAAAGGACGGTGTTAAGTGTATTTGGCAAACCTTTATCTTCCAATTTTGGTGATGTTATGAAAGTACGGTGAGTGAAATTTTTTGAGGATGTTTCTAATTCATAAAAAAAATACATAGGTTTATAGTTCTTTCCTAAAAAAAATGAGTTATGGTGCTTGTTCCACTTTTTACCCTCCAAGTATGTGGGGATGCTTTGGAAGTCATCCTTCACACAATGCACACACCTCATACTTGGAAAAAGTGTGAAAAAACCTAAAACAAAAAAGGATGAATTTGAAAATAAAATATGAAGTCATTATGCTTGTTCCACTTTTTACCCTCCAAGTATGTGGGGATGCTTTGGAAGTCATCCTTCACACAATGCACACACCTCATACTTGGAAAAAGTGTGAAAAAACCTAAAACAAATAAGGATGAATTTGAAAATACAAACAAGAAGCATGGTGCTTGTTCCACTTTTTACCCTCCAAGTATGTGGGGACGCTTTGGAAGTCATCCTTCACACAATGCACACACCTCATACTTGGAAAAAATGTGAAAAAACCTAAAATAAATAAGGATGAATTTGAAAATACAAACAAGAAGCATGGTGCTTGTTCCACTTTTTACCCTCCAAGTATGTGGGGACGCTTTGGAAGTCATCCTTCACACAATGCACACACCTCATACTTGGAAAAAATGTGAAAAAAACTAAAACAAATAAGGATGAATTTGAAAATACAAACAAGAAGCATGGTGCTTGTTCCACTTTTTACCCTCCAAGTATGTGGGATGCTTTGGAAGTCATCCTTCACACAATGCACACACCTCATACTTGGAAAAAGTGTGAAAAAACCTTGTGAATTGAATACTTAGATATACCTAGAATAAACAAATATATATAGTAGATATAAAATCATATGTAAATAGAAAATAAAACTCTCTATATATGCATATATATGTATTTATACATAATGTTTTTAAAGTAAATGATAAAAGTTTATTTTTAATTTTTTTGTTATTTTTAGATGTGAAGCCTAAAATTAATTCAAATCTCATATCCAAAGTAAATAGATTCTATTATTCTATATGTGTTCTCTAAGAATTTTAGTGTCAAAAATTGAGGATCCCAACTTCTAAGGATTGCAAGAAAATTTAGAGAGAACTTTGGAAATTAGGATTATGGAATTTATTCAAAATTTCAAGTATTTTTTTAAATATTTGCAACAATTTCATTCATGCCACATAGGCATAGATTTCATGTGAAAGTTTGGAAGCAATATATTTTGGAAGCAATCTTAGCAAATTCAATGAGAATTTTCAATCCAAATGGTGAAAAAGGGTAATTTCAAGAAACTTTTGCCCTATTTCTTGTCCCCTTATCCTTGGATGGGTGATTTTTTGCTCATAACTTTTGCATCATTTGTTTGTTTGGTGTGAAATTTTATAATGAATGTACACGTAGTAGTTGCAGACATTGATTTATATATATTTTTAAAATTAGTATATTGTTTTAAAACCACCCACGATTGGGTGTCTATCTTGGCCATTTTTTAGGGTTTTAGTCTAGTTTTTGACCCAAAAATGTGATTTTGAAGTCACAAATTAGACATGTTGGAGGTCTTCTAACATTACACAATTTCACCAAATTTTTTTTAGTAAATTGGACACCTTCCACATGTATTCAAAGTGCACTACCGTGCAAGTGTAGAAAACACAATTTTTTTTTCAAAAAATGAAAATGGTTGAAAAGTCGCATCTTTAAGTTTTAAAAAACATCTTGTGGAGGGAAATTTTTGGATTTTATTACTATTTTCTAAAAATCAAATTCTAAAAGTGTCTATTTTCATGGTATTTTACATCACTCTTTGACTATGCATAACTTTTAGAGATAAAATTTTCTAGGTTTGAACTTTCATACATATACTTTTTTTAATGCTTTACGAATTATCCATATTTCATTTCACTTTTAAAATTTTCATTCCAAAAGGTCATAGTACTCCAATTCTATGGCTATTTGAACAAAAATTGGTCGGTATTTTTTGTAACAATCCAAAAGTGAAAGAACACTAATGTAAAAGGTTCCTTTCACTTTTCAAAAAGTGAAAGGACTCTAATGTGAAAGGTATCTTTTACATTTCAAAAAAGTAAAAGAATTATAATGTAAAAGGTTGCTTTTACTTTTAGATGGAAGTGTATAAAAAGAATAGAAAGAGCCATAGAAAATATTACTTGCATTTTTATCACATTGGATTTATTTGCAATTGTTAATTGTTAGCAAGTTTGATTTACACTAGTTAATTTTTTAATTTTATAAAACTACCTAATATCCATAATGACAAAAGGGAGAGGGAAAGGTAATGTGAGCATGAAGTACAAAGCTCATGCAAAAGCACGTTATGAGAGAACTTTGAAGGAAACATTTGAAAAAATAGGTCCACATAAAAAAAATGAATGCTATATGATTTCACTACCTCGCAATTTGGAAGACAGTGCTTTAGATGGAATAGTGATGGATGACATTCCAAAAGATTATTTAGTGCTACACAAAAACAAAGTAGCCATTCAAGATAAGAGCACTAAAGAAATAGTGCTAGTGGTTTCATTCACAACATTTGAAGACATTGAGTCTTCAAAAGAATATGAGGACTTTGAGAAGCTCACAATGTCTCTAGCAAAATTGAGGAAGGGAGGTTCGGGGCACATAAAACACAATAAAGCCCTAGTGAATGGAAAAATGTTTGCATTAGGGTGGAGAGGTGGCATGGATAAAGGATACACCATGGGTCACTATGTTATGGGGCGTGGTATTACAATTTCTGAAACCACTATAGATGAATGGAAGAAAAACCAAGTGGAATTAGTGAAGTGGATTGCAGAGTTTTATGAGTCAAGGTTTATGGAACTAGGACCATGTATGTACAAAAAAACTGTTCAAGAGGCATTGCAAGTTGGTGTTCCATTATTAGGTCAGACAGAGTTTACGAATCTAGAACAAAACTTTGTTGGATTCACAAGTTCTCTCACCTATACAGTAGATGATTTTTACAATACCATACATCGAGATCAAGACCATGGTTCTTATGTATATGGAATTTGGGCACCTACAATAGAACAAAATGGGAGGTTAGCAAAAGTGAGTGACAAATTTTATTGTAAAGGAGGTCACTTTGTTGTTCCAAGTTACAAAATCTATGTTGACTTTGGACGATGTGATGGCGTTGTTGAAATAATTTGGCGAGGAAAAACTGACTTTCACGCTACTTCACAATCAAAAATGCTAGAAGGATTTACACGTGTTGGAACATCTGTCCAAATACCAAAAAGTTTGGTAGATAGAGTACGAAATTTGATAAAAAGTCAGAGAGCTGGGAAAAATGTGAATCCCCAAGTACGCGGACTAAAAGAAATTGTTGAGCAAAAGAAGCAGAAACTATATGATAATAGATAAAATTCTATAGTTTCTAATGAAATTTTTTCGGGATTTACCAATTTTATAAATATAAAGGTTTACCAATTTGTTGCCCAATTTGAATAATATATGGTTTTTGTTTCAATTGTGTGAATCTTTGTATTTGAAGGACAATTTATTTCCTTAGCTTTCTATATTTTTTCATAAATTGTTTGAATGGCAATTTCTTTTCTTAGTTTCCCATATTTCTTTTCAAAATTGCTTGAAGGGCTATTTCTATCCAAAAGCTTTCCATTTTTTTCTCTTAGCTTTCCAATTTATTGACTAATCCTCAAACTCTTTCCTCATAGTTTTTCAATGCTTTTTACCTTCTACAATTTTTGTTCTGCCTTTCATAATTGTGTTCTAATCTTGGGGCTTACCTTTAAAAGACTCCTATACTTTTTTGCCTTACCTTTATAATCATTCCAAAAAAAATTTGGTTGTCCTTCATAAATGTGTCATAATCATTGGATTTACCCTAAACATCTATAATTTATTTGCTTACCTTCACAATTGTGTCCATTTTTTTTAATTACCTTCATAAATCTTCTATAATTCCTTGGCTGACTGCAGTTCATATGTGTGTCCAATTTGTTTGAACTAACTTTATAAAAGCGTTTTAGTCTTGGAGTTTATTCTTATGAAACTTCTATAATTTTCTTGGCTTCTTTTTGTAATTGTGTCCTACTTTTTTGGCCTACCTTCATAATTGTGTCTAGATCTTGGGGTTTATCTTTAGAAAACTTATAATTCTTTTTTCTAAATCCAAAACCTACATATGTTCCCCATCTTCTTCATAACATTCACTTATAGAAAGTAGGAGGCCAAAAATATGAAAATTCCACCACTCTAAAAGCACTAACTCATAGTTTTTTTCTATAAATTCAAAGCCGACATATGTTCTCCATTTTTTTTATAATATACATTTATAGAATGTAGGAGGCCAAAAATATGAAAATTCCACCACTCTAATTGACCTAATCAATAATTTATTCCGTCAACCAAAAGCCCACATAGGTTCCCCATTTCTTTTTCTGACAATGACCTATAGGAAGTAGAAGACCAAAAACACAATTTATTTCACCACTCTAAAAGCACCAACTAATAATTTCTTCCCTCAACCAAAAGCCCACATAGGTTCTTCACTTTTTATTGGTCACATTCATTTATAGAAAGTAGGAGGCTAAAAATATGAGAATTTCACCACTCTAAAAGCACTAACTCATAGTTCTTTTCTATAAATTCAAAGTCTACATATGTTCTCCATTTTTTTTTATAATATACATTTATAGAATGTAGGAGGCCAAAAATATGAAAATTCCACCACTCTAATTGACCTAATCAATAATTTATTCCGTCAACCAAAAGCTCACATAGGTTCCCCATTTCTTTTTCTAACAATGACCTATAGGAAGTAGAAGACCAAAAACACAGTTTATTTCACCACTCTAAAAGCACCAACTAATAATTTCTTCCCTCAACCGAAAGCCCACATAGGTTCTTCACTTTTTATTGGTCACATTCATTTATAGAAAGTAGGAGGCCAAAAACATGAGAATTTCACCACTCTAAAAGCACTAACTCATAGTTTTTTTCTATAAATTCAAAGCCTACATATGTTCTCCATTTTTTTTTATAATATACATTTATAGAATGTAGGAGGCCAAAAATATGAAAATTCCACCACTCTAATTGACCTAATCAATAATTTATTCCGTCAACCAAAAGCCCACATAGGTTCCCCATTTCTTTTTCTGACAATGACCTATAGGAAGTAGAAGACCAAAAACACAATTTATTTCACCACTCTAAAAGCACCAACTAATAATTTCTTCCCTCAACCAAAAGCCCACATAGGTTCTTCACTTTTTATTGGTCACATTCATTTATAGAAAGTAGGAGGCTAAAAATATGAGAATTTCACCACTCTAAAAGCACTAACTCATAGTTCTTTTCTATAAATTCAAAGCCTACATATGTTCTCCATTTTTTTTTATAATATACATTTATAGAATGTAGGAGGCCAAAAATATGAAAATTCCACCACTCTAATTGACCTAATCAATAATTTATTCCGTCAACCAAAAGCCCACATAGGTTCCCCATTTCTTTTTCTAACAATGACCTATACGAGGTAGAAGACCAAAAACACAATTTATTTCACCACTCTAAAAGCACCAACTAATAATTTCTTCCCTCAACCGAAAGCCCACATAGGTTCTTCACTTTTTATTGGTCACATTCATTTATAGAAAGTAGGAGGCCAAAAACATGAGATTTTCACCACTCTAAAAGCACCAACTAATAATTTTTTCCTCAACCAAAAGCCCATGTAGGTTCTTCACTTTTTTTTTATAACATTCACTTATAGAAAGCCAACATAGATTCAGGAATTTATAACGAATTTCACAGAACTACTACTACTATTACTACACCACCACCAGTAAAATTAAATTAAAATTAAATTAAAAAATAATAATAAATAATTATAATAATTATAATTATAATTATAATTATAATTATAATTATAATTATAATTATAATTATTATTCAAATGAAACGTACCCAACCCAGTGAGCCCACAGGTGGCGAGCAGCTCAGCAGCAACCCGTATATAGTTATACACTTATATGTGGTTGCTAGCCTGTCGTCGGAATTATTGGTGTTTTTTTTAATTTTAAAAATCATCCTATAGAACCGCATGTGGAGACCCCATTTGTACAACATGTGATCACCCTTTTTGCCCTCATTTCTGGCCACCCGGATAGACTGACATGTCTGGCCGGTTGCTACCCGGTTGCTACTGTCCCTTTCCACCTGTGGAACTGAAGCATTGTCAGAATGAACGAGCGGGTGGAGGATTGGGACCCAGCATTGGAGGGCTGCCCCAAAGTCTGAAGAATGCACAGAAGGCTGGGGCTTCATTTTTTTTACCCCATTTTCAGATTTTCATATTTTAAAAAAAAATTCATTCCTTGTGATGAAGTATAAATGAACCATTGTGTTCACAGTTTAGATTTGTGATTGGAGGTGATTAGAAGGAGGAATTCATTGATGGAAAAACTGGTAGTGTTCTCTCATTTTGCAAAACCTGTACCTACAATCACGCCATTTTCTATATGTTCTATAGGTACAATCGCTTCCAAATTTTCAGGGCATGTTCCTAACTCATAAAAGAAAACTAATCCAAAGAGTTACCATGAAATTGGAATTGTATGCATGTACAATTCAGCAGTCTAAGTGCAGCTGCCCGAAATTTTTGCAGTGAAAAAAAAATAATTTTGAACTTTGAACCATAAGATCTCACTCAATTCAAGGAATTTTCCGGTGAAAATTGGTAGAGACCTAAATAGTGAAGATAACTTCAAGATCTTACGGTTGGAAACTAATTTTTTTTTGGTTAATTAGTACCCACTCCTAACATTCTACAAAACACTCTTTTTTGACTACTTTCTTCAAAACCGCATCCAAAACCTTTAGGGGTTAAGACACATAGATTTCTTAGGAAGTTTGATAACACTTGACTGAGGTCACCATTCTTTAACTCCCGTTGTGACTTGAGTCATCGCGTGGAGCCTAAAAAAACCCACATGTGAGATTTTCATGTGAATTGGGAAGGGAGGGTTGGGGGTTCATGAATTGTACGTCTCCAAGGCGAGGCCCTCGGTGTTCCGCCATTTGTTTCTCGATTATCTCTTGGAATAAACTCCGGGTTATAAAATAATTTTTTTTAAGGGGAATACTCATCGCGGACAAGCAAAACAACATGCACAACCCCACATGACATTGTGGCCCAGTGCAAGTTTTTTTTTTTTTCTCTCTTTATGGGAGTGCGAGCCTCACTTGGCCTTTCTGAAAGTCATTGGGATTGAGAACCTGATCAGACAGTGAAGTTATAATGCTGGGTCATGTAGTGGTCACCGACAAGAATCAGCTGCAGTTATTAATATTTAGTGCGGCTGAGGAGGCTTCAGTTGACTGACGAGACATCAGTTACCGTGTCAGATCAAAATCATATTTTCTTTATTGCACACCCACTTCAAGATTATTTCAGTGAATTCCAGGATTTTTTTCTCTTG
This sequence comes from Antitrichia curtipendula, assembly GCA_951230915.1. NCBI lineage: Eukaryota > Viridiplantae > Streptophyta > Bryopsida > Hypnales > Leucodontaceae > Antitrichia > Antitrichia curtipendula. Next base: position 34,494,722 of record OX579636.1, read on the forward strand.
AAACAAATGAAACGAAATTTCATTCGGAATTCCTGGATTTTGGAAAGTATTTTATAGAAGTAATTGCCGACCAAAGTAATTTAATGCTAAATTTTTGCATACGTGAGTTTTCTCCCTAAATCGAGCTTTTGGTTTCACCTTAGCAACTCCAAGCCGCAAAGATGAGTCAAATTTTTTCTCCTCATTTGTCATTTGTGTGGTGTGCCATGTGCATTGAAAGATTATACCATTTGAAGTTAAAAATAAATAAAAATTGACATTGCTAAATAGGGACAATAGACTACGAGCCCTCTTGGTTTTAAAGTTTCTTTCTACAATAAAGTAAGGATTTATACCATTCATTAGTATATCTTGTTAGGTATATTCATGCAAAATTTTAGAAGCAAATAAAGAATCTACCTTACTCTAAATCACTCTACAAATCAAAGAAGTCAAGTAATCTGGTAATACATTAGCAAATTTCTCATGTTTTCTTGAGTATTGCAAAAACTGTTTTAAAAAAAAATTCAAATAGTAAAAACATATAGCCAAACCTTTAGAAAATTTGGGTTTTATTTTACAATCACTAACTACATAAATTGCAAGATTATAGCTTTTCAAGTTGTGGAGTTAGTATTGGGCTTCAAAACTTTTAGTTTCTAATTTTAATCTTTTTCTCCCAGTTGGATTAGTTAGTTTGTTGATTTGGGTAAGTGTGGTGAAAAGGTCATGAATTATCCAAATAGGTATTAGTGAGTGTAAAACCTAATTGACTAGTGAGCTATTGTAGTTATTGTATAAGATTTGAAAAATTAGGTTGGTGGTTGATGTTTGTCAAATACTTTGGCCTATTTTGGTGTTTTTGTAGCCAATTGTTTTCTATCTACAACTAAGTATAAGCATGAGCATCCCAACCTTTGATGGTTGTGTAGTTTCCAATTTTGGTGAATAAGATGGAGTTCTTGTGCAAATTTGTTGTGCATGTGTGTTTATTTATTGTGTATGATTGCCTAGTTGAATAAAGTATTCATTTAGAAGAACTCTGTGTCAAGTTGTCATATTTTTTGGACATCCAATGTTACAACTTGTGTTTTTGTGTCAACAATGACATCGAATGTACCATAAAGATGTTACATTGAACGTCATCGTTGACATAAAAATACAAGTTGTTACATTGGATGCTCGATTGGATGTTCAAGAAAATCCGTCAACTTATGAGAAATATCAAGTTTTTTATAGTGATTGTTGTGGAGATTATAGGTAAGTGTGATGATTTGGATGTGTCTTATACTAAATGTTTACTTAGTTGTGAGATTTGGATATGAGAGTTCCCAGTTGATTGTTGATATCTAATTTGAACTTGTAGTTGTGCCATGATTTTGGATTGTTGTATAGTGAAGCTGAAGATTATTATCATCTACACGTGGTAGTATTGATATTGAGTAGGTGATTGTTGCTTAATTGTGTGCGTTGAGTTAAATGTATGCTAAATTGGAATCTATCTTGCTTTTATATGAATTGGATGTAAATATTTAGTTTGTATGTTTTGGATCTAAATTTGAAAGTGTTCCATGCTTGTATTTATGCTCAATTCTTTTTGCAAAATTGGATGTTAATTTTGTCTAGAGTTGAAAGATAAGTTAATTCAATAACAAATTTTGTCCTAGTTATTTGAGAATGTGTAGACTAGTCAAATCTCCAATTTTTTAGTGTAATTAGCTTCTAAATGGGTGTTTGCATGGTTGAGTGGACCCAATGTGGTAGAAATCCATATCCATATAACTCACTACATGACTAACCAAAAAAACTTTGTATAAAAAGGTGAACACAATAATCCGGAAGAAAAGACATAGTGGTGTAGGATAAGCATTGGAGAGGATCCTTTTAGAACCCGACAACATATCTTGTCCAAATGCCTAGCAATATCATCCACTCATTTTGGTATCACATATCTTAAAAAAGCCAACGGTTAAATATTTATTAAATCTTCAATGTTGATTTGAAGCCCATCTACAATTTCTAGTAACATTTAGGATTCCAATTTTTTTTTGGAAAACATATTGTTTTGACTCTTCTATGAACTTTTGAACACATGATTCAGTTCAGCCCCTTCAAAAGTCCATAATTTTTAAATTTAAGATCAATATCAAGTAAAACAATGCAATTTCTAGATGCTTCAATCTACACTACAACACATAATGAGTCACTAATACAATAACAAGAATGCTCTCTTCATTAAAAGACTCTTATAAAATGCTATATGGAGTTTTAAAAATCCAGTTTGCAACTTTAAAAGCCCATAGCTCTTTATTTTAAAAAGATACCTTCTAAATAATTACGTAGTTGCCTTTGCATTCAACATATGTTCAAATATATAGCTAAAATGGTGTTGTGAATTATCTATAATGTAGCTTGCAATACAAAACTCTTGTTGAAAAAAACATTGTGACATGAAAAGTGATCCACTCAAGCATGCATACACACAAATGGGATGCAATCTAGTTGTCAACCTCTTTCCATTAGTGAGAGGCAAATCATGACAATTAGCAATGTTTAGTCAATTAGGGCAAATAGATAGTAATTGGTCTAAGCTGGCAAATATGGAAGGGAGCAAATTGAACAATGGCTTTTGAAGTTGAACAATTGTCTTTTTGTCACTAGAAATATATGAATCTTTTTTTGAGTTTATTTTTTGTCTTCTTCGTGCATATTTGGAGATGTTTGGATAAGTTGGAGCATGTGTTGTTGGAATTCAAGACAAGTTGAGTGTATACAAATAAATTGGAAATTTGTGCAGGGTGTCTATGTATAGATTGTGATTGTTTAGATCACTGGTTTACAATACTAAGAAAATTGCCAAGAGATTGAGTCTAGATGTCCTGAATTTCGAATACAAATTGGTTGATTGTGTTAGAATGTTGTATATAAATTATTGGAAGAGAATTCACTTGTGTTAATCGTGATTGGCTAATTCTTGTAGGTGATGCGTGATTAGAACCAATGAAGAATTTTATGAGTGTATATTGTCATATTTTAATTGACTAATTTATTAGTGGTCTAAGTGCTAAAAATTGCATATGTTTTAAATTGCAATTGAAGGTCATGGCCATTGGTTAATACGAGAGATGTGCAAGTAATTGAGTTGCATGAGTTTATTTTTAATAATGCAAGCTTCTAAGCTACATACTAGTTGGGAGATTCCTCACATACAAGAGTTTGGTTTTATCAAGTGTATTGCAATTAGTAGCTATGCATATTGATAATCTAGGATAAACAAGTTAATAATTTTGTTAGCAAGTGTGCCGCTATAGGAAACCAAAGTTTTTAGGGACGTTAGAAGAAAACGTAAATGTCTTGGAAAACAGTTCCAAGTCAAAGTAGGTTTGGCAATGGAAACTGAAATTGAGGTTGATGTTTATAAAAACTTGCAGATGTTGTAGTTAAAACAAAGTCATGTTGGTGGGGAGGGCCATGTTAATGAAGAAAATGTGGAATGCATGACAAGATTGGATGCAACATCATAATAAACCCCTATTTCACACGTGCACTAATGTTGAGGATTTGAGTTTGTTTGACTTTTCATACATGATTTTGGATAAAGGTTGAGCATAGACTAGAGGTCAAAAAGGCAGAGAAGGGTAGCAGATCCACATGAATTACAAAAAAATTGGTTGGTTAGGATGAGAAAAAAAGGAATGAATGAAATCTTCAGAAAATTTCCAATTCTGATAAGAAATTTACTGGAACTGTTGTGTCCTATTATTGTTCTTTAATTAAAAATTGTGAAAAAGAGGTAGACCCATAATGCCTACATGTTTCCCTCACATTTTGAAAGTTACCTGATTTTTTTAATTCCATTGCAGATAACAATGAGGTTTAATATTTGATCTTAAATTTGAAGTTATTAAGCTTAAGAAGAAAATACACTATCTAATCAAGTGGATCCATCAAAATGTTTCCACATTTGACAAATACATTTTATTTTTGAAATGGTCAAATTTTGTACTACATGAGAATGTATATTTTATAAAATTTCAATTGAAAATTCACCATGTGTGTAAAGGCAAGTGTCTAGACAATTATTTATTTGGGGCAATCCTAGAACTAGCTACAAGTTGTAAAGAAAAAGAGTAACTAGTATCTCAATGTAAACGTGTTACATATTTCAATAAAAAGGTAGCACGTTGTCGTGTACAAAAGAGGACGCTTTGGAAATACGCAGAGTATCTGGTTGCAACTGGGAATTATTTGCTTGAAGGTTGAGTTGAATCTTCTAATCTTCAAATCTTCAAACAACTTCCCGTTGGCCTATTCTGTAATGGTTCTATATGGGTTTAAGGTCAGGGTAGGAGATAAGAAACCACAGGCTTTGGACGGATAAAATGGGACGGCTAGACCACGAGCTGAGCCGTCCAAAAGATAGGCTCCTAAACTTCAAACCCACGGTGACCAACAAACGTGCCTCACCAGTAGGGACGACATAAAAGAACGACCATGTGGGTGATCAATTCCACTTTGTCACCACAAACACAAAATGGGATTATTATTGGATACCCACATAACCCGCAATAATGTTTACAATGTAAAAATGAAAACAACGAGCCTCCAAAATCGGCTAGGAATAACAACAGAAAGACAATGAGCCTCCAAAACCGGCTAGGAATAACAAGCCACAACACACGAGTCTTCATTCTTCTTGTCTTCAAATCTTCAAAGAAAACACAAATATATACTCATCTTATCTATATTTTTCCCGAAATAAGAAGGCAATAGACCTTCCTTAGCTTCACTACTTATAACTTCTTCAAATTTTTATCAAACTAAGATTTCAATAGCTTTTCAAAAAGCTAACAAATTCTTCTATCTTCACTAAAAAATTCACTTGCAAGTGGTTCTTCAAACAAAATCTATAGCTCTACAAAGATTCGGGTTTCAAACGACAAGGGCAGCAGACCCTCTACTATTCAAAAACCCATATCTTTCTCCACATAGCTTCAATTGCTTTGAGTAATAAGTTTCTAGAAAGATAAAAAAGTTCACTCTAACTCTCCAAGTTTCAAAGACACGAGCAAAAACTACAAACTTTGGTGGCCACTTGAATCTCTGCTTCTCTTTATCAGGTGACAGAAGACTTTTTTCCACTCACACGCTCGTAACTTTTTGCTCCCAATTCCAAATCACACAAAAAGGTCTCTTTAAAACAACAATGAGAAGAGGAATAAACCCTCAAAATTTTATTTCAAAATAATTTGTACATCAAAAGTTGTGACTGCTCAAACTCTCGGCCTTCCAAACCCAACACATACATCTCATCACCACACTACCCACAAACCTCGATTAGAAGAGAGAAAGAAGATGCCTATCTAAGCCTCTAGACCCCTAAGGTAGGTGGAATTAGCCCATGCATACATCACATAGGCCTCCAAAACCCCATTGGTTCAAGAGAAATCTCAAAGGTAAGTTCCTATTCATCTTTCAAGGTCAAAAAACCTCTAAATCCAAACTAGGAGGTAAGCTATCTTTATTTCCCTAACTTTCAATTTCTAACATACAAATAAAGTATAAAAAACTTAAATTAACTATAAAACTTCAACCAAAATCAAATAGAGGTAAAAATTGAAGTCAAAGAAGAACGTTATTTCATCTGCAAAAATTTGAGAATGCGCTTGATAGTATTTGCAACATAATTTACACGTTTGGCTTTTGTTAAAGGATTCACCGACCCTTTTAACTAGCGCTAGTGGCTAGAGCTTCCTTTGATTGGCCTTACCATACAATAATATTGGTCGTCGTTCAAGCCCTCATAATTTCTTTCAAATGTCACTTCTTGGGTATCTGGCTCAACACATCCAACTTGGAATAAGATCACCAAAGCACGAGCATCTCTCTAGAGATTACCATACCAACGCTGCTCTACACGAGATTTTTTTAACAGACGAGAAGGTCCAGTTTCATCTTGCAAATAAATTGACATTGGTACAGAAATCGCCGGCTGAGATGGTTGAATTGGCAATTGTGCCAATGAAAGCTTCAGTTGAGACTCTGGATCTTGTGACTCCATAAAATCCCTCCAATTCAATATTCCAGAGTCAAATTCTAAATCCACGCATAGATTCTAAATGAACTCAAAATAATACTCTAAATTGGTAAAACAAGACTAGGACTTTCGTCTTTTCAACAATTCCATTAGCAACAAGCGTCACCTTGAAGCCATTGGAATCGTCACCAATAAGTTTCGACCTTTAAATTATAGAATCTCTTTAAAATAAAAATGTAGCACACAATCTATACAATGTACTTATCTACATCACGACAACATATACAACAATTTTATTTTATTTTCTAAGAAAGTGCTAAAATGATGATTATTTAAAATTTGGTAAAACAATGTATTTCCATTTTCATCCATTTTTAGAACCAAAAAACACTTTACAATCATAATGATGCACTTATTAGTTCAAATTTGCCAACTTCATCTACAATTTTAATAGGAAAAAAGAAAAATTTAGTGAAAAAATATAACTTAGATCCAACTAAAAGTAGAAATTTATATTGAAATGGTGTTATGTGGCTCTATGATGCCCAAAATAAATGTACTGGTCTACAAAACAAAAAGAAAGGAATATTATAATTATATTTTTGAGATAATGAAGACTTTCCTACCCACTAATTTTTACCCTTATAGTTGTAAGGCCTTTTTCCATCAAAAAACACTTAAAATTGCCATTTCTATAGTAAAGAGCCAAAAAAAAAAATAATGTTTTTTTCTTCATATTTAACCATAGGACCTTATACTAGACTAGTATAAGAAAGTGTGGAAGAAATTTCAAAAACTTTGACCATGTGGATTGGAAGATATTTGCATTTAAAGTTAAGGAAACAAATTTTTTTGCAACTTGCTCAACTACATTTTTTGACTTTGAACCTTCTTAACTTAAAATTTTTACTCTACTGATTTTGAATTTCTAATTTTATATGATGAAGAATTGAGTTGAGAGTCTAGAAAAAACACAGTACTTAGTTTTCACTCATTAAAATATTGTTAAGTAAAAATAGGTTCAAGATTCAAGGAAAAACTAAACCATTAATAACTCTAAAATGGAATTGAAACACACAGTTTTCAATGGTGAGATTGTAATAGTAAAAAATCTTAACCTTATAGAATTTTTTTTTTAAAATGTGAAAATTGAATTCAGAAATGATTCCTACAATATATTTTTTCCAAGAAGATGCTCTAATTACCTAAAAATAAGATTGTCCATAACTTTTGCATAACAAATCCAAATGGAATGAATCAAATTTTTCCATCTAGATAAAAATACAATCTATACAAAACAAAAAAATGAAATTTTTTATTGCAAGTTTTTTTTAAGTTTTTTTTCTGCCCACCAAACTTTAAAAAAAGCTTTCTATGTCATAACTTTTGCTCCCAAGCACCGATTGAAATAAAAATTATATTTTTGAAAAGCTAGATAGTGTTCTTTTAATTTATCTTCACCAAAAATTTCAAAAAATATCAAAAAATATCAAAACCATAGTAGCCTGGCCAAAATCCATTTTGTCTTCTACTGGGACAATAGGACTTCATAGATTAAGTCTTTGAATCATCTTCACTTCAATTAACTTTTTTAGGAAGGTTGGTTTTATTTAATCTATGAGTGTGTTTCAATATATTTCAATGCCACATGTTGTACAAAAGACATTTTCTTGGTGATGCCTAAGTCGATGGAGGTGCCAATTTTTTCTAAAAAAATAAAGGTACATCAAAATATGTATTAAGTGGAAAAACAAGATTTGAAGGTGTTTTCTAGGCAGTATAAATCCTTGAGTGGAAATGAATACTTGATGTACTTAGTATATGGAATGTATACTTGAAACAATAGGAATCATCATATAAAGATGATTGACAACCTTCCTAACAATAATAAATGGTACACAATGGGGTTGTTGAAGCAAGCAGCCTAGTCGCTTTTCTCCCCCCTTAAACAATAGTAAGGGCCTTACTGACCAAAGTAATGGTAACCTAGAAAAAGGTACACCGGTAGCATGCCACCAAACCATTGCCCACAACTAGTAAGGTAGGAGGCTCTGAAATGGAGCGGGCATTAAGAATGGACCCTACAAATGGTTGTAAAATGGACATGAGTTGGTTCTCAAATTGACATGTATAGTAATTGAATGAATCAAGGAAAAACGCATTATTAATTGCAAGAGCCAATCATTTTCTTTTTTTTCCCTATCTTTCTTTAGAATTACAAGTGAACCGTTTCTAAAAGACCTAGGGTCATAAATAAGGACATATGACCCAACTCGATTGAAAGTTCAGAAGTAATTCAGAAATGTTTGAAAAATACAAAACCACTTGGGTTAGATTCCTTACCTATTTTTCTTTGTCTAAAAAATGAGCTAAAATTATTCCCATCCAATGAAATACAGAAAAAAGGCGAAATAACCCTTAGATGTGCCATTTTTGAGCCTCCTACCTTATGCCACTATCATGGGACAGGGGCTCCAACAATAACTACTTATGCTACAAAGACTGACAATAATTGGATATAAATGTAGGATACAATCAACACTATATAGAGAATTTAGGTTTTTCCACATTAATTTCTCAACGTTCTATACTATATAAATATATGTTGCTTCTTTACAAAAATTTACAATTTTTGAATTAAGCATAGTTATTATTGGGACTCATGAAGACATGAACTTCTATATGTACAAACAAAAATATCTATAGAAATTTTTGCTAACTTTCATTGCTTGTAAAGTAATTTTCTTGAAGTAAGGCAACGTAATTGTTAAGGCAATCTAATTTCACTATTTAGTATAATTCATTTACAAATAGTCTATTGTATGATTTCAAGGATTTTGCATAATGTAGAATAGAATTGTCATTTTTCATCTTGCATAATTAAAATTCAACAATTATGCAATTACATTCAAATAAACCAAATATTAGTTTCAAAAAAACTATAACTCCATTTTTGGTGAAATTTTTAATTTAATTTTTATGGTTGTACATGATAATTCTTTAACAAACATGAAACATGTATTATTAATGATTTTATAAAAGTCAATTGTGCATATGTGTGGAAAACATGCATACACACATTTTTCTTTTAACAAGCATCTATAGAATAGTTTCATAGCTTCCACTATAGAAATTTCAATGTTGGATGATAATTTCCTAGGTAATTCTGTAAAACTGAGATGTTTTTATTGTTATTAGATTCTAGCATTTTAGTTGTACCATCATGCTCAAATGTACAAAATTTGTTGTAATGTTATAGTCTAAAAGTCTAATTAAAATATAATGTAATCTTTTATAAAAATTGTGGTCATACAACAATTTACATTGAACTCTTCCTAGGTGGAATTGTAAAACTTGTTTAGACATATTTGTTGAAGCAAAGATGCATGTATGGATGTTTATTACATATCAATACAATTAAATGAAAAAACTTTGTCACCAATTTTTTTCAATAAAATCATAATGTAAACCTATGAAAATAGACTTACAACATTTGTCAAAAAATGGGATTTTACCTTTCTCAAAATTGATTGGGATTGCATATAAATTGAGTGTTTATTATACAATTAACAATTTTTTTCTATAGTATTCCAAAAATTTGAATGGCACAATATGCAATTTGTAAGTGTATTAGACCATGATGTACACTATTCATACATTGAGGAAAGCAAAGTATATCTCTATTTTATGATTGCTTAGTCAACTCTACAGTTGAGTACCTTATACAAATTGCTGAGACTACCAAAAGGGCCTTATACAAGACACATATTTTATAGAGTAGTTTAGATATTGTAGGTGTTTGGAAAACAAGTATAGGAATGGCCTTATGCCTCCTTTCCATGATGTGCCCCATAAAGATGCCGCAATGCCTTTCATTAAAAATTGTGAGTCACAATATCACAACTAACATCCACGGCAATTCTACCCTTACAACATTGCATCCTAGTGTTAATTATATAGCATCACAAGAAACGAATGTTGACCAAAAACTGACTAGAAGAAGAAGTTAAACAATGTTATCATATACAATGACTCACAAAAGTACTTGGGCACTACTTGTGCCCCTGAAAATTGGACAAAAGCTTTTGGACTAGTAAGAAATAGTAAGCAAGATTCATCTTATATATTACACATGCTATCAAGAACACGTTATGAAAAATTCGTGAAAAGAAAGTTGAAATGGTAAAAAGAATTTGAAAGAAGTATGCAAAAAGCATGGCCATGAATATATGTTGATTGAGTAGGAAATCATGATAATACAAAGAAAACTCAAAATAAAAAGCTCAAAAGTAGCAAATGCTACATATATACAACAACTACAAGCCTACTAATGTGTATATCCACCCTTAGCTGCAAGAAGATCAGCCACCCTAGCTGGCATTGTACGGATGAGCTTCTGTACAAATTCTACTTCAATGCTCTGCCAAACAACCTGGATCTTCTTTCACAAATCAAATCTACTTCTAGGTGAATCACCAAACAACCTTAAATGTCTATCTACTTCATTCTACAAGTGTTTGATAGGATTTAGGTCAGGAGATTGTGGTGGCCACTCCATCACAGAGAAATCCTGCCGACTTAGCCATCGTTGTAAGAGACCAGATGTATGCTTTGGAACATTATCATGCTAGAAAATGACTTTTGCCTCATCAAAACCTTGTCTCTCAATAGTACCCAACAACTACGAATCTAAAATGTCAAGATAAATTTGTGAATTCATAATGCCATCAATGCGATAAAGTTTTTTTACACCTGTCCAACTCATGCATCCTTTGGGGGAGCAGTGAGTAGTAGAAAACTAAGTGCGAACAAATGCTAGGGTGCTAAAAAACATTTGAGACAAAAATTATAACTTGTTTTAATATATTATAGGATACAAAATGCCATGAAGTGTCTTCAAACTACTATAGGGTATAGAAAAATAGGTTCAATTAGAAAAAAATTAGACCTAGAATACCCCCCTTTCTATTCTTTTTTTGGCCAAAAGTATTAAATGTTGCTGCCTGTGGGCGCTTATTTACCCACCCTTGATAAATAGGCGTATACAAGTTCTAGGTTCCTACGGAATTGTATCCATTCTAGCGGGTGTCTAAGCGTAAATCCATTGTGCCTTCCAAGCAATGGATCTTTTTTAACTAATGCCTAATCACCAAAACCTCGCATGATTGGGCCCTAGGGTTGGAATCACGATGGGATTTTAACAGGGGGCAAATGGCCACTGAAGCCGCGAAGATTCTGATGTATAAGCAAGGAAAATCTAAATTTAAGAATCCTAAGTCATAGAGAACTTCATGCCATTTCTAAAAACCTAACATTCACCTAAATCAGACACTCCTATCGAAAGTTATGGCTAGATGAAGTTTTAACTGCTAGTTGGTGTCTAAAACTTCATCCACTACTTACCATTGATTCCCCTTTCTAATTTTCTCCTAATCTTCACGTTTATTCCTTTGGATTTTCTAAACACCCCAGATTCCTAATTTCATCCCCCTTGGATGAGTCTAAGTTTATTTCATCCAAATTGCATGCAGAACTTCATCCGCATGTAACTTCTTTGTACGGACTCTGATTTGGACGAATGTTGACTTTTTGGAATCCCACGGACTTGTACTACAACATTCTACACTTACTTTTGACCTGAATTCCCTCCTTTCCTACTTTAGCTTTCGGCCCTAAAGATTAGCATCTAATTCTAAGTGGATTTGTGCAAAAAATGAGAGGTTTAGAGGCCTACCCTAAACTGTAAGTCGTGGAGGAGATTGTCGAGGCTCCCTACTCCCGCCATTGCACTCCTCTTGACGCCCGTTGGTGACCTCATGTGAGTAGGACCGGTTGGTCTTTTCTTTCTCTTCCTTCTTTCCTTCCCTACTATTCTTTTACACTATGCTAATTCTTTCCACCTACCTTTTACACTATGCTAACTTTCTCCAACTACCTCTTACGGTCAATGGGCACGCTTTCTTGTTCTTACGTGTTTTACTTCTTCTATGGTTCATACGACTTTTGGAGATTTATTCTAATCCTCTTCCTCCCTCTTAAATCCCCTCCTTGCTCATTCTCTCCATAGTTGTTTGCTTGGTGTGGTTTTAGAGAGCTTTGAGTGGTGAAGGTGTTTGCAGGTGTGTGCGTGCGTGCATGTAGTGGTTACAATGTTGGTCCTATTCTCACCTCCCTCTTCTACTTACATTCTAGCCTTCTCCTTCCCTTCTATGCACCTAATATGGCCTATTCACTATGCTTCCTATCTTTCCTTTCCAACTAAACTTACTCTTCTACTCTCAACTAACACTACTATCCTATTTAGTCTAACCTACCTCTACTCTTCTTTAGACAAGTTTAGCCTTGGATTGTGGCCTACAATCCTCCTTTACTAGTCTTAATTAGGGTCCTAATTGGAGAAAAATCCAAAAAAAAAAAGATTGGGGCCCCGCAGGGCATTGTCTCGTATGGTCTAAAGGTCTAGACAGTGACCATGAATTGGTGATTGATGGTTGTTGGATAGTCGGGATATCGGCCCAGTGGGGTACCGGCCTAGTCAAGGTCTGGCCGTTGGCTCTGGCTAGTGCTGGCTGGGCTAAGTTGATTTCTCCTTTTTTCCTCAAATCCAACCTTGGGTTCCTTCACGGGAACCCACTAACACAAAAATAACTTGGATTTAGAGGAGGGAAAAAGTTAGCCCCACGGGCAAGGCTTCACCGTACCGGGGTTTAAGGTCAACTTTTGGGTAGAGCGCAGACGACACAAAATTACTACTAGTGTCCTTTCTAATGACCTCCTCTATTTTTTTGGAATTGAAACCTTTGACTTTTCCAAGCGCGTCTTGGAATTGAAACTTTGGACCCAAGTATGGTGAAGGTTCAAAGTCTTTGTGCTAAATTAGGTTTAACACCAACTATAGGACTCCGTAGCACTTCCTAGAGTTCAAAGCTTTGCCGTCCGGAACTTTTAACACACACTATAGGACTCAATGACAACCTAGGGTCGAAGCTTTGCCGTCCTAACGGGGGGCCCACACAACGGAAAAGACTTTTAGAGGAAGATAAGGAGACCACACACCAAAAAAACTATACCCACAGTCAAAGCTTCGCTGTCCCGGAGGGGATACATTTGACAAGGAAAACGTTAGAAAGGGGTGAGTATACGTAAGTAAGGAAAACACAAGGTTAGGACAACGTAACGACAATCCAAAGACTTATGCGCTAAAGGCCCTCCAAAGCGGCATCGCCAAGGTACAGTGGGGGGTTGCTCTAGGGTTAGTGCAAGATTCAAAAGAGGTAATGCAAACACAAGGTTAGGACAATGTAACGACAACCCAAAGACTTATGCGCTAAAGGCCCCCAAAACGGCATTGCCAAGGTATGATGGGGGATTGCTCTAGGGTTAGTGCAAGACTCAAAAGAGGACTTTAACCACTCACATGAGTTCACAAAGGTATAGAGAAGATACACAACGTACAACAAAAGATCTCCCAACTAACGTATGGGCACAAGAGTACACAAAAAGGACACAAAAAGGTCACGAAGAGAGCGCAAAGAGTACAAAAAAAGGACATAAACAAGATGGAAGGACCCCCAAGGACCTTCAAAGCTTGAGAAATAGCAACAAAAGGAGCAAAAGTGCTCTGAAAACACCGTAGAGGTGTTTGGCTTCAAATGCCAAAATACCCAAGATAACTTGGACCCATGGACCCAAAACAAGAATTGGGGGTGGTTTAAGAGGGAAGTGGGCCCCCTTTTATACTTTTCAAGGCCACCTACCTCCCCTCTTTTAATCAAGGGTAAACCTATCTTTTAGGATTTTCATCCTTATCTTCAAGGATTTTCCCTCAAGTCCGGGATAACGCTGGATCCAACTTCTAGCTTTTGGAGTTTAACTCCAAATCTCAAACAAATTGCGCCATTGGCTTCAGAAGGCCATTTTTAGTCTAAGGGATCTTCCAACCCCCTATTTCAACCCTAAAAATGCATCTAAGGCTAGGCCCAATTGGAAATAGTAAAAGGTAAAAATGCTAACTTTTGGAGTTCGCCTTTTCTGAAAGAGGTAACTACACTAAAGATGATATTTAGTGTCTTGTACACTAAATACGAAGGCATACACTAAAAGCCAATTACCCTATGAAAGTAAGTAACATTAAATGTCAATTCAAACACTAAATGTGAACCAGAGTTGTCATATCAGACGGAATATCACTGTTCACGGAGAGAATTGGACCGATTAGGGCTAGGCGGTTGCAAACTTCAGAGCCTTGTAACTTTTGCAAAAATTCTTCAAATCAGTAAAATGAGATGTTTTTCGGCATCTACAGTTTTTGTAGATGCCGAAAAACATCTCATTTTCCTTATTTGAAGAATTTTTGCAAAAGTTACAAGGCTCTGAAGTTTGCAGCCGGCACATTCAAGTCTAACACTAATTGTGGACAAGTTCAGATTTAGTGTTGTAGCTAGTAGGGGGGTAAAAACACTAAATGTCACTCAACACTAAATATCATCTTTAGTGTAGCTAGGGTTGTTGGAGAGGCTCTAGGGAGTAAGAAAAGACTCCTTGTTGACTTTGTTCCGACTTCGTGTGCTCCCGGGATGCCGGACAACTCCATGTCGATTTTGTCGTGTTGTCATTTTGGAGGAATGTTGGTCATTCCAGCACCTCCCGCTAACGGAATGCCACGAAACTTGTCGGGGCGCATTATTAGCATAAAACACTTTACACTAATTTTTAGTGAGATTTTACTGCGCCCGGGGTAATTACCATGAATTTCCCATCAGGCTTTGAAGCAGTTGACCGTCCGGAAGGGATATCTCTGCAATCCAGAAAATTTCGAAACTTCTTGGGGAACCTCTCATGGAGTCCCCCAAGAGATGTGTCAGCTCATGTCCTCACTGACACATTTTGGCAAGGAGGGTAAAATCCCAACTCCTTGCATTTATTGGTAGTCAGGGAATCTTTCGCATGCGGGGGAATCTTGGCGAATGGAATTTGCTTCCGATCTCCTGACATGTTTCCAAACCAAGATCACAATTTGGTGGCCACAAATTCCACTGTTGGCCCGTCTTTGAAGAAGTGGCACCTGCAAGCTAACAATTGGAGGTTCTACCGTTTCATCGCTAGAATGGGGAAACTGAAACCTACCCTTGGGAACCTGTCTAGGGACCTCTAGGGACCAATTGAGTCACTACAATTGTATGCCACGTGGATTTAGGCTATTTCGGGTAAAAACCCTCAAACCTAGTGATTCCCACCAATTCAGTGGATCTAACCTATGTACAAATGGCCAAGTGGGATTTGGGGTTATTCTAGGGAAAATACTCTATTATAGACCAAATACTAGATTGGCATGTGACACACCTGATTTGGTCTTACACTCTTTTTAGGGTTTTTTGTATATATTTGTGACTTAAACTACGAAGTTTGAAAAAATAAACAAACTATGAGTCCTAAGTGACGAATTGAGAGCTCACATTGCCTTGTAAGTAGCATATTCAAAGTGTTCAATAATTTTATAGACTTTACTAATTTCTACAATAGACCTTGGTTGGCTTTAGGTGGCTATCATTTAATTTTGGAAATTGGCGGTTTCTATTCCGGGCCCTCTGTTCGTCGTTTTGATTGTTCAGGATTTAGGGTCCGCTTTGGGGTTTGCAAATCACCTAATTTGTCTTTTCCATTGTCTTTAGTTTAGGACTGCTATTCTGTGTTTGCAAATTGAAGGTGACGGTTTAGAGTTGTGAGGAAGATGGCGTTGAGTTTCAAGACAAAGTTGTTTTTCCTTGCAGATGACAATGCGCAATGTCTATATCATTCATATTAATCATGTAAAAAAGACCTAAACTTAAAGCTCAGTTGATTGCATTCAATAATATGATACCTACCTAGTAAATGAGTGTCATTGACAATTTTTATGGAAGATACAATAGTAGTATTGACTATACTTTTCTATTAAGTTCACACCTATCCCCTTAGCTTTTTTATACACTACCCCTTCCCATCGAGATGCATCCCTATACCATAATGCTACCACCACCATGTTTAACCATATGTTGTATATGGCAATCACGAAGAGGCTTTATAGGATTTTTTCAACACCATCAACGACCATTTGAACCAAAAACATTGAACTTGGACTCATGTGACCAAATGACATGATTCTAGTTTTCTACATCGCAATCTTGTGAAGCCTTTGCCCACTATAAATGCTTTTGCCTATGCCTCTTTGTCAACAATGGTTTCTTCCTCTTCACTCTAGCCCCAAGCCCTTGGCTCCGAAAACTTTGACGGACAATTTCATCACACAGTCAAAGACCTGAGCTCTTAAACTACGCCCTACAGTTGTCGCAGTGCCTAATTTTGGTTGATTGAGAGTCCTCGTAGCAAGCCTCTCATCCCGAATGCTCAGAATACGTGATCTCCCTGATCTGGGACAATCAAACACTTCCCCATCTTCTTTGAACCGAGCTAAAATGTGACCAACTGTACTATAGGGAATTGTAAGATGGTCGGCTATGAAACGTTGTGAAATCCTTGCTCACTCAATGCTATGACTTGGTAATGCTCATGAAGATTTGTTTTCTTCATTGTGACTACTAGAAATGTGAAGAGTCTCAACTTAAGACTTTTGGAAGCTCTCAAAGATCTCTACTCACAATGAAAACACAAGTGGAAGAAGAAGTCACTATAATCAATATATGTAGTTGGCCACCTTTGAGATAGATTGAACCACTCCCACAAAAATGTATCACTTGGATTACCCAAAGGAAGCCACCTAATACTGCATTAAATGATATTAATTAACCCTAAATTAATTTGGGAAGCGGATTCGTTAACCCCTAAAGGACCAAGTGTCCGTTCAACGTATGCAAAAATATTGGGTAGGTTCCTACAAAGTCATTTTTGGTTGGATGTTGATGAAATTGAACACAATTTATAAATATGTATTTCCTTCATGAAAAACTAATTTTTTTTCCGATCCGGTGCTTGGATCAAAAGTTATGTTGCCCTAAACTTTTTGGGCAGCTTGGGAATCTTTGGAAAATCTTTAGCAAAAAAGATCATCAAATTTTGAAATTTGGCATGCATGTAATTAGTAAAATATGACATACAATTGTAAAAAGAAAAAAAATTAGTTGTCAAATCACATTCTAAGAGGAGTCAAACTTTGTTTGCTATGTTGGGATAGTTTCTAGAAAAAAAAACATTTTCTTCTAACTTCAAGTCCTATTATCTTGCAATTAGTGAAGTCAAAATTCTTGAAATTTTTTCCACATATTCTAAATGTTTGTCTCTAATTTTTCACCGTTTGGATTTTAAATTATATATATTTTCTCATTGCACAAAAAAATGACTAGTATATTGACAATTCACTTAACCTCCTTGCGTTGTAAGGTGATTTAGAATAAATTAGACTCTATATTTTCTTCTTAATTTTTTGGGGAGTGAACCTAATATCATATACTTATGAATCGTCAAAAATCTCATGTTCGTGTAGAGCAAAAAAAATTTCCACACTTTGGTAAAATACTCTACTTTAGTTTTGTATGGTTGAAATTCCAAAAAATAATCTTGATTTTCTTTTTTGAATAACACACCCAAAAGTCGCAGTTTTTGGAATGTCTCTTTGGAAACCCCCCTCGGTCCTATAGGGGTTAAACTCTCCACAATTTCATGACAAATGGATTCATAGACAACGGCCAAGTACTTTGTGAGTCACTATAATTATACATAAACTTGAAATTAACCAATGAAACCTAGCCAAATTGAGAGAGATTGCTTCAACTAACTTCAGTTACTATGCCACTGTGATTTTTAGTGAAAGGAAAGATAGTCTAAATTTAGAGACATAAGGTGAAAGAAAAACTCATGCCATTCCAAAAATGTAAAATTGAACTTTGTAAAACCTTTCTACCCAAAGTTATAGACGAATGAAGTTTAATCTTTAAGAGGTTATCTAAACTTCATCCATTATTTTGAACTTGTTCCCTATTTTGATTACCTTTGAAATTTGACCTTTGTATCTAAGTCTATGACTTATAACTAATTTACAAGTATATCTTGGATAGAAGATTTTGAACTTGTTTCATTCAAATTCTATCCTAAACTTCACCCGTTTATATTTTCTTCAATTTAATTCCAAATTTAATGTGTGATACCTTTTTGGAAACCTCTAGACCTATTATACAAGTTTATAAAATAGAACTTTGAAAAAGATTTGACCTAGACACTCTGACTTAGACTTGTAACTCGACTATTTGGTATAAATGTGATTGTTTGAGAATCAAAAAGAAATAGGAAGATTTACGGTCTCACCTCGGTTTGAACTGTAGCAAGTAGATTGTTGACTACTTCTTCAAAATCCCCTTCATTTTTCATGTTTAGAAGTTGTTTGATAATTTGACTACGGCTTGAAGAAAGGACGATAATACAAATTTTGAACCACCAACACTACTTCCTCTTTACTTCCCTTCCTATCTTTTACTTCAATACTATTCAAATTCAATTATGTATATTCCCACAGTTGACCTTGATGAAAATAAAATAATTGAATTCAAGTTTCGAGA
The DNA here is from genome assembly GCA_951230915.1 of Antitrichia curtipendula. Classification (NCBI taxonomy): domain Eukaryota; kingdom Viridiplantae; phylum Streptophyta; class Bryopsida; order Hypnales; family Leucodontaceae; genus Antitrichia; species Antitrichia curtipendula. The sequence continues at coordinate 34,513,286 of OX579636.1, forward strand.
TAATGGTTGACCCTTGAACCTCTTATCTCCTATACAAGTCTAATTATTTCCTAATCTACACCTTAATGGTTTAAATCCTTTCTCTAAGATTTCTTTCCAAATCATAGCAACTTCGGACCTTTTTTCTCCCTACTCTACATCACTTTTCTTCTCACTTGTCTCTTCACTAATTGCATGTGTGATTGCAAAACACTATGGAGTTTGAAGATGTTTTTCCTACCTCTACTTCCTAGTATTTTTGCTTATGCTATTCTATTTCACTTCTATTCCTATGCATGTATTTTTCCAACCTTTCTTCTCCCTTCTATCTATTCATATCTATTCTATTGTCTGTATACACTATAAGAAAATTGGTTTTTTGTTTATATTGCAGAAAACATAGGATGGCGTCATGTTTGACGCGGAAGTAATCAGCGTAGATGTCCAACAAAATCCGTTTGATTTGACAGGCAAAAAACATGCAGAAATCACAGAAAACGCGGCATTTTCAAGCTTGTTTTCTGTAACGTCGCACATGACAAGGTGAAGAAAGGTCTGCAGAGGTCGACATGTGGAGGCCACCTCAGCGCCACGTTAGCGCCACATGCTCGAACACTACCATGTCATCTTTTTTTTCATCCATGCCGTTGCCGACGTGGTCTTTGACGTGGAGGCGGGAAACTGTCGTGGTCACTGACGTGGAGGCCACATCAGCTCATTTTTGTGTCATTTGAATAATTTAATGGTGTTTTTTGAGACGTCAAATTAGACATTTTTTGCAACGTCAAATTACACGTTTTTTCAAACATCAATTGCTACATACCCTACCTACAAGGCAATATCAATAAAAATTTAATATAAACTTAAAAAAAAAATGAACAAAAAAAAATTATAAATTCAACAAAAATTGAAGAAAACTTATCATCAACCATTAAGAGAATTTTTAATGGCCAAATGAAGGAATTACTTCATTAAAAGTTAATAAAAATGAAGGATAAAGAGATTGTATTTATATCCATTCTTTGCCCATGGAAAGACAAACAATATGGAATAAGTAGAATATGGTTATTTCACTTGTCTACATGTTGATGTTGTTTTTGACGTGTACATGTTTTTTTAAACATAGAGATGTTTTTTAAACATACAGATGTTGTTTCAGACATCTCGATGTTTTGGTGGACATTTCACTTTGAATACAATTTTTTTTTGATATATCCCATATCAATTGTCTTTCTTCCACCTCCCCACTTGTATAAAGACTATTTGTTTTCATCCATGGAACACATCCATTTTCATCCATCCATTTTCCTTTTTTTTGGAAAGCATGCCACGTCACTACCCTTTCTCTAAATTTTTTATATAAGGTCAATATTTTTCCATTTACCATAGTAATTTTTAGTAATTTATCCATAGTGAAAGTAGACTTCATGTTGATGTGGCAGTCTATGTTTTTTGAGATGTCACAACAAAACATGAGTTTGTTTTTTCAAACATCGTTAAAAACATCTGTGTCTACGGTGACATCTACTTGTTTTCCAACTTAGTCGCACACGTTTTTTGCAACATCAAATCAAATTCACACTTTTGCACCCATTCACTGCTTAACGTGTGACATCTCAGCAAACATGGCACGTTTCGGTCCAACGACAGCAAAAACTAGGTTTTCTTATAGTGATATTTTGTATTTTAATGGTTGTAGAAGCAGTTGAATTACTAGTAGTAGTTCAAATTGTCAAATTCTTACTAGGGCTTACAACTTCAAACCAAAGCTTGCCCAATCTCAAAGTGACTAGTTCTTAGTTGTTAGAATTTTCAACCCAAAGGCTAGACACTTACATTCTCTTGACTACCTCAAATTGGTCAAAATACACTTAGTCCAAACCGTCTCCAACAACCAAGCTTCCAAGCCTTCATTTCAGACTGACGGGACCTCATTTTAGATTGCTTTATTAATTAGAAATCACAAATGGGGGTAGTTGGTTTTAAAATCACAAATGATGGCTTGTTTAACATTACTAGTGACCAATTGGCTTTTAAATCTAACTTTGATGATCTGGCTTATAATTATATTTTGGTGGTATGACTTGGGAGACAAAACAAGAGAGGTTTGAGTACAAAAAGGAAGTTGGATGTCTTGTCTAATAATTGTACAATATATGAAGGAGGTTGAAGACTTGGGTTTCTAATTTTTGGACTTGGGTTTGGAAATTTTGAGAATTCTTTCTACAGAAAAAAATGATTTAAATTTCAAAGCTTTGCCATATTTTTAGTAATGCTCCAAACTCTAACCAATAAAAGCCAAAGCTTTGTAGGAGTCCTGAAACAAGATAAATTCTCTCCTAGACAAGCCAAAACTTTGCCGTCAAAGGGGAGACAAGGAAAAATACTACTATAAATTTCTCTTGACCAAAGTCAATGCTTCGTTGCGAGGGAAAATCCAAGGAAGCCAGTACAACAATTTTGAACAAGGTTAGATACTTCAAAATGTAACCGGTACAACAAGTATTAGTACAAAAATAATTTGGACATACAACACGTGTTAGAACAAAAATTGGTTAGTACAAAACTCAACAACAATGTGGACTAAAGGCCCTCTTAAGTGGCATCACCAAGGTATGTAGGGGGGATACTTTAGGATTAGTACAAACACCAAATTTGACATAGGCAATTTTAGGTTAGTACAAATGACTTCCACCTAAACTTAAACATGTTAGTAAAGTTTAAAGGGATTCCAAGTCCTTCAAAATTTGCAAAATAGCAACAAATTGAGCTTGACATGCTCCCAAAACAAGTACGTTTGGAACTTGGCTCAAGAATGGCCAAAAATTCAAACTAATGGATCCAATAGTATAACAAAGCCAAAAATTGGCTACAAGAAAGGTTAGGGGTTCAAAATATGAACTAAGGGGTGATTTGAGAGGAGAAGGGGTGCCCTTATATACATTTTCAAGGGCGCCCATCTCCTCTCTTTTTCTAACGATAATCTTATTACTTAAGATTTTCATCCTAATCTTCTTATTTTTTACTTTCTACGCTAGACCAAACTCTAAATTTTGGAATTTAACTCCAAATCACAAACGGGTTGTACCATTGGCTTCAAAAGGCCATTTTTAATTTGAGAAAACTTGCCACCCCTTTCTCCTACGCCATAAACACAAAGAATCCTAACGCCAACTTAAAACCAAAAAAAGATAAAAATTCAACTTTTGAAGTTTGACTTCTCTACGAAAAGTAAATAGCCTAGGCTCTTTAGTAGGTTAAGGGAGTAAGACAAGACCCTGCTTTGACTTCAATCCAACTCCGTGTGCTCCCAGTACGTTAGTCAACTCTACAAATGATCTTTAACCCCTAAAGGACCAGCATGCGGTTTTTGGCAGTATAAAAAATTTGGGCAGGTACTTGTGACTGGAGATTGTCATATTTTTGGCTGAAGTTTTAATGGAAGGTGGGCGCAAGGAGTGCTGCGCCAATCTTGTCCGCGGTGCATCCATTGGGGCTCATCTTGGGCCACTTGCGGCGACTGAAGGCCTCGGTGTGGCGACCCATGATTTGTTGAGTTTCGAGTTCCTTCCTGACTGAGTAATTGCCGTGGTGCAATGAGTGGGCTGTATGATTTCGGGCTGCGAGGATGCTCTAGCTTTGGTACTAGGAATCTTGCCCCTCCCTCCCTGATTAGCCGCAGTTTGTACTTCCGCCTCACTTGACTACTAGGTTCTTTGGCCGTGTCTTTTGTTCTCCCGAGCACCCCTAGGTATTCTTTGACCAAGTGATCCATTGCCAAGCAATATCGACACCTTATCAGGAGGTGACAATAGTCCAGCACAATGTCTTCTTGTTGTCTCATTTGATCATAGATCACCCCTATCTTTGTTTTTCATCCCCGGCCAGAGTTTAGTTCGACACAAAACCTCTTATCTGCCGAGAATTGATTCCATCTATTGACACCTAAGACATCCTCTAGACTTGCTGCAATGTTATACGCCAAATTCATAAATTTTATAGGGACGTCCTTTAGAGTGACTCAAGTTGGCACACGAAGACCTTTGGGTTTGGTTGTGTTAAATCCAGGGGTCCATGTCTAAACAATGCATGTGCCCCATTTAGAGTGGTGCGGTGTCAACATTAGCAATTTCTATGTGACCGTTGGCTGCTTAGTTAGAACCTGGAAGAAATCCCGCCCAAGATCCCTACCTAAGTCCACCCAATCTTTGACAATTGTCTAAAGGCTGCAAATCCATAACGCTAGAGCTTTGTTTAGCAACCTGCCATCGACAAAATAAGCAATTATTGAATGTTTTTGAAGATGCTCAAAGTCTCGACAAACAAGATCTTGGTTAACTAGGACAACTTTGATCGTATTGTCAAGCATAAACCCCAAGCAGTTGCGAGAAAAGCCAACCAGTAGCTCTTCCCCTATCCATGCAATAGTAGGATGGAATTAGTCATTCTTACCCATGTTTGTGACAACAACGACCAGTTCTGGCTCTACCTAAGCTTCATCCCGAATTATTGTCGTCTTGTTGCCGTCTTGCCTCTTGCCACTTCAGCTTCTGTCGAGGCCACCGGCGCGTGTGCCAGTCTGACGGAGTCCGCATACGACACCATTGTGTTTGTTAATTCAAGCGTGCTAACCCTAATCCTAAGAAAGTCATGTCCCCACCTACTACTATCCTCAATTCCACTTTAAAAAGTGAATGGAGAAATATGTGAGTCTGTACTCCCACCCAGTAACGAATTCAGATCGAGATGTTAACACAAGCGCAATGGGTCTAAAATCTACAATCCATCAGCAAGCCTGTCGCAAGGCCTCACGTCCGGAGCTTCATTGCGCTTTCCAGCTGCGGTGAACTCGGATCTCGATAAATTGGTTGCACGAGATATTTCAGGAAGGGGGGGGGGGTAAAACCTGCCCCTGTTTTTTTTGGTTTTTTTAAAGTAGAAGGGGACCTCCTAGAGTAAATTGTGGCCGCAGGCCCCAAATTTGCCAAAAAAAATTAAAAAAAAAAAGCCTCCGGACCCCTAAAATGAGAAAGCCAGAAATTTGAGAGGGCAAAGGGCCCACCTCCTGAAATATCTCGTGCAACCAAAATATTGAGATCCGGTGAACTCCGCCCGTGAGTGGGCTTTTAGAATTGCCCATATAATTCCACTTGGGATTGATTTGTGAAACAAGCGTACACGTGTGAAAAGTATGTGCCCCTCTTGGAGTTGGCCCCAAGATATTCGGATTGCTGGTAATAGGCTTGTCTACCTGGTAATGATACTGTGGTTCTGGCTTGGCCATGATAACAGATGATACTGTTTAGGCTTAGGCATTGACCTCACTCAGAGCCGGTCATATTTGACAACTGCAAGTGAAAGTTCCCCATTAAAGTAACACCCACAGTAACCTCTGAATTCGACTTTTAAGATCAAAAGTCTTTGATACCCCTACCCTCGAATTATCCTAATCTAGAATACCCCGAAGACCTGAACTCCTGAAGTTGCAAGCAAATTGTATGCACGATTCACAATCCTGAATTCGAAGTGCACTTTTACCAAAGTACAAGGTCGGTGCTAATAATGTCAACAGCATTTTTTCAAATTTCAATTACTGCATCCGGTGCTCGTAATGAATGTCAACAATTTTTTTTGTTTCAATTACTGCAACCTGAGCTATTAATGAAAAACTGACCCTAACAAACCAGGTTGTTGTTTTTCATTTATTTTAGGTAGTGCAGAAATGGATGGAACCTGCAATATATGGATGAAAGATTATTTATTCATCCAAAAGAGTATGCATTCATCCAATGTAGAGTGATACCGCCCCAAGATTTGGTATCATTTTGCAATTTCAAACACTGGAAAAGAAAAAATATCTTGCTTAATATTCCCTACAAAATAATTTCATTGTTGTTTAGCAAAAATTCGCTCAAAAGAATAACCTTGCAATAAACCTCAGTTTCATTGCAAAATTGAATGAACAAAATAGATCTACCCTTGAAATAATGAACCTGATCATTGACAATATTGTAAATGTCTAGATTGAATTCACTTTTCAGAAGAAAAAAAAAGAAGGGAAATATATATTTTAATAATAATAAAATATTTTAATAATTTTCTACTCATGAAAGTTTAATAGAAAAAAATCAATAATTAATAATGATCTTTTTAAATTACTATGTATCCTAAAATTCCTTGCAACCCAATCGTGATTTTTGAGGGTTCTATCAATTAATAATGATCTTTTTAAATTATTATGTATCCTAAAATTCCTTGCAACCCAATCGTGATTTTTGAGGGTTCTATCGACTAGTTTTGAGGATTCTATCGACCAAATTATCTATTTGACTTTAGATTTGTTTGCATGCAAAAATTTGTATTTCTAGATGCAAATCATTGATACTAATCCAGGAATATATTTTATGTGCAGGAAAGAGATTAAATGCATTTTCTATGAAATTTTGAGTGATTTGACAATTAGTTTTTAATTATTAAAGAACTAGTGAGGACTGAAGACTTGACACTTGGCAATTTTTTTGAGGACTTTAGCCCTTGGTGGTAATGGCATGACGAAAAGATCTTTTAGGCCATAAAAATTATGTTTCTCAATAAAAAGTCCTCCTTCCCTTTGAAATGTACATTACAAGAGGAGTTTTATTTGCAATGGATTTACCAAATTTGTATCCAGAATTAGTTGAGTTACTATAATTGCTATTAGTATGTTATGTGTCATTGCTACAACTACCTTTTTCATCAAAATCTACTAAAAATTGTCATTTTATTACATTGATCCTAAAAAATGGAAAAAATATTTTTTTGAATAATGAATTGTATGATTTTGGACTAAACTTGTACATGAACATGTGATAAAACTTTGTCAAGTTTGATTGCACAGATTGCAAGATATCGCATTTGAATTGAGAAAAAAACTATTTTTGGATTATACACAAGAGTTTTAGATGGCCTTAACTATTACTTGTGGAATTCTTTTGCACTATAAACTTTGAATTAATAAATCTACCATATTGAAGAACATGCCAAATACATCTCTACTAACTTTCAAATGTAACAAAGAAGTAGAACATGTCCAAATTTTTTTTGCAATTCATGGATGTATGAAGATATGCCAACAATACACTAGCCCATTTTGTCAACAAACTCCCACCTCATACTTTCAAATTAGAAGAAGCTCAATGGTAGATGCAAAGATGCATTCTTTTTTTAAAAGTACAAAAAATAAAATTAGAAAAAAACAAAATCTCTAATTTCTATAGAAACTAGAAGCATAGTGTGATCAACCAAGTTCTTAATACATTGGGCACCATTGCAAAAATGTCCTTCTTTGTTCCTTGCATTTGCTCACATGTGTTTCTATAATTCAGAATATTATTTCCCTTATTTCCAAATGTTTCCCAAATTAAAAATTGTTGTTCTTTTATATCTCCATCATTGAAAACTTTGGTCCCTTGTTCAATGCCCCAAATGTTGTCCTCCCAAAGTCAAGTAAAATTCATATAAATTTCCATGAACTAAAATGCTTATATTATAACTTTTGGAGAGTGAATATAATTTTAGTAGAAATTATATCCCCACAAAGCTCTTGGAAATCCACATCTTCATAAAAATTTAAAAAGAATCAAGCCAAAGATTGAGATCAAGGAACTTGACCAAAATCCAATTTGTCTTCTATGAGATACTTTGGCATCTACAGGTTAATTCTTCAAATAGGGCAAATTATCCACACCATTGACGTACAATGTCATGTATCCTATCTATTTTTGCATTATATTTGGAAGATGGTCTTATATATACTAAACATAAGGCACCCACCCTCAACCATGGCTTTCCAATGGTACCAAAGATGCCTTATTGGTTCAATACTTGCAGGATCTCAATGGCCATGACAAATAAACAAACAAGACAAACAAAACAAAGTAAAAAACGAAAATATCAGCACTACGTTGCAACTACTAAAGCCTTCTCTAACTCGTCAAATTATGGGCTTGATGGCCTCATTGTTCTTCATAACCAATTTTCTAACAATTAATTAATTTCTCAGCCCCATAAATACTTCAAAATTCCATAAATTTGGTTCACTAGTTGGAACGCCAAAAAACTAGCTTTGTGTAGATGCCTTCCCAAGGGCTTTCCAACAACACCAAGGTCTCTCCATTGGCCCAACAATTTAGGAGATAATGACGTGTGTCATATAACAAATAAACAATTATTTGCCTTAATAGTGTAGATGGGATACTTAGTGTGTTATTTTTTCTTTTCAAGTTTAAATAAAATTGTAATGCAATCACTTTATTGAAATAATAACTTAAAATAAGGAATAAAATCAACTTTTGCAATGAAATGTAAGTCCATTTTTGTAATTTAAACAACAAATTAAGTACATCAAAAGTTTAAAACTTACTTTGAAAAAAATTAAATTAAACTTTTGGTTTTGGAAAAAGTGACCACATATTAATATTATCCTCTTGCATGAGTGCTATATAGCAAGTGAAAACATAATCTATAAACCCATGAGATTATATTATAGACATTTTTTATGGTTATACATGTATGTTATAGGTACCTATATTATAGACTCTTTTCATATTATAGTGTACTTATATTATAGTTATATATGCTATAAACACTTTCAAATGATTGTAGATACATACCTACAACTAGGTTCAAGGTTTGTAGGCTCATGCCAGTATCATTGGTCTTCTAGGGTTTGTCTCATAGCTAAGGGAACTGTTCCTTTAACCCCAAAATGACCCTGGAAATTCCTGAGCTTCTAGGAATTTGTTCTAAATTGAATTAAAATCTAACATTTTGATAAGTTGTATCAATTTTTTTTGAATTGTAACCGTATAAAATCAAACTACACATGTTAGACATCACATTAGAAAAGAAAACACAACAATATCTCTTACGGATTGAAAGATTATAGTGTTTGATCATGAGGGTGTTAAAACTGTGAAAGTGATTTGAAGTCTTTCAATCCTCTTTTCACATGTCAAATCTAAAAAGTTGGTCACCAAAAAAATATGAGGTTGAAGGGCCTAACATGCATAACCCCAATCAATTTATGACTTCTCAAAATCTACTCTACAATTTTTTTGGATGAATTTCTAATGTGATTTTTTCTCAAAGATCTAGTGTATTTGAGGCTCATTCCCAAGAGTCCTCAACACTACAAAAGTCAAGATTGCAATGGACACCCGTGCACAAAATCTTGAATAGAAAAATCATAATCAATCATTTTCAAAATCAGATTTTTGAAGCTAAAATTAAACTTCAAAAATAATTTATCAAAAATATAATTTACAAAAAATAGTAGTTTGGTAAGGTTTTATTTAACTTCAAAAATTGGTCAAGGACACATTCTGTCCTCAAGGTCCTTTTGGGGTTAACCCCTTCATTTCACCAACCAAGTTCTTCTAATTATAAATGTAAAAAATTGCCTTATATATTGTGATTGGTTAATTTATTGTTTCTAAACCTTTATATCTAATTGAAGATATTCATTCCAAGTTTGAATTTAGATTTTTAAAATTTTATCATATAGTTGATATATCAATATAATTTAGATGTGTGGAATGAGGACAATTTTTCCTTGCCTCTATTCATGCTGCTATGAAGAATTGTCACCCATTAATTTTTCATTTTTTCATCCTAGAGGAATATAGAAAATTTATTACTTTCCATGGATGATAAAATTTGAAAATTTTGAATTTATATTTGGAATCAATGATCCCAATTAGCCAAAGGAGGCCAAGAAATACAGAAGTAACCAACTACAAAATAGAAGAAATTTTTTTTTTTTTCATGGTTGGGGCAACATAGACAACAATTCTCCTTTCCTTGCTCGAGCTGTGTTTACACGTATTAAATAATGAGCCAATGGTAGATAAGATGATCTACACTTAGTATATCAAAATTATAGCTACTATGTAAAGGAGAACAACTTCAAAGTGAAGAATTTGGGCAACTCACAAGCAATGCTATAATATTGAGGTTAAAAAAATGCCTTCCAAAGGTCTACAATGTCTTTGAAGAATATTAAATTTTATGAAATATTACCATGATACATGCCCATGCTATACAACATGAAGTGTAGCTTGGCTTATGAGTTTGTAGAAGTGAAAAACTAGTAACAAGGGATGTTGGCCAAGTCATTTCACTTGCTCATGAGCGAGTGTAAATGAACCTTCAAAGCATTTGAATTTAAAAAAAATTCATTTATGCATGTTGGAATGTGTTGTTGGCAAAATTTGCATATACACTTTCAATCAGGGATTGTGTTTCCTATTTATTTTGGGCAATGCAAAAAGAATTTTTTATTGGAGTAATTAAGTTGTTTACATCTATAGAGATGGATGAAACATGCAAGATATAGATGAAAATTGAATTATTCATCCAAAATAATATACATTCATCCAAAAAATAGTGATATTGTCTACATAATATGTAGGCAAACCAACAATTTCATCTACTAAAAATAGAGGAATATATTACCCAACAATCCCTCAAAAAATTGTATCACTCAACGTATAGTATTTTGAATCTAAGGCTAACTTAATACTTAGGTTGTTGCAATGCTTTCAATCCTTCATTTTTGGCTTAGAAAGCCTCATAAATCTAAAGCTTGGTGTGTGTGCCATATGCTTAAAAAATTCACCAACATTAAGGTAGTCTACTCTTAAAGTGACCTTTTAAGAGCTGATTTGCATTCGGGGGGAAGCTAAACTCCTTCAACCAATTTCCAATAAATTTTTGTAGGAAGTAAAATGGAATTGGCATCTAACCCAAGTTGTTTTATGCTTTTGGACCTTCATGGAACTAGTTAAGGTAATATGCTCTTAAAGCAACCATGTAAGGGCTGGTCCGCCTTTTTTACAGGCTTCCTTGGACAAAAATATTTTTAGATCATTTTTCAGAGAAAGAAAAATAGATGTGGAACCTAACACAAGTGGTTTTGTAATTTTCTAAGCATTTTTGAATTACTTATGAATTTTCAAAGATTTGGGACATAGGCACCTATTTGTGAACATAGGTCTTCCAAAATTTGTCTACTTGCAGCTTGTAAAGAAATGTGCAGAAATCAAAGACAATGATTGGCTCTTGCAATAGAAAAACAAAATTTCCTCAACCCATTCAATTGCTAAACTGGTCCATTTAAGGATCACCCCATCTCCATTCTCCACCTAAAAATAGGGCGGTCTGAAGAAAATGGGCACTTTTAGAGCACACTACCTTACGAGTTTTTGAAGTTAAAACATAGCAGTCACTAAAAAGTGACCACCTTATATTTCCGCCGAGGACTTGGTCCTGTGGTTCTGTGTACTTGTTCCTCTATCAATGAAATTTGTCCATGTGTTTCAAAAAAAAAAAAAAAAAAGTGACCACCTCCTTAAATGTATTTGGTACACTGAAGAAAGCAAAATATCCCTCTGTGTTAGTGGCCGTTTTTAGAGCAGGGTCACTTTTTTAGAGCGACCTACGTATGCCAAGGCTTTTTTGTGTACTTTTTTTTTCTTTCTCAACTACAGTACGAGTACATGGTATTATTGATTACGGTCACCCTTGTTGTTATCGGTTTTTCTTTTTTTCTTTTTCTTTTTCTCTTAAATTTTTTTTTTTACAGAAATGAAGTGCCTGGCCACAGGAGCAGATACTTTTCAATTCCATGTAATTTTGCAGAAACGTTGTTGCTGACGTGTACAAATTCCTTTTGCTAACTATTGGAGTGCTATTATTGAGGCCTCCCCGTCTTTGGCATCTTGTGCATGGGAGAACTCACTGATTTACACTTGTACTCTTTCCCTTTTCCTCTTTTGTTTTTTCTTTTTGTGCATGCCTTGCTCGATGCAATATTACAATAGCATATTTTATATCACTTATGGGAGCCTAACCATTGCAAAAGACAAATTTGCAAGATCTTGCTGTACCCTCACAACAACAGGGAAAGGTGTCCTGCAATTTCATTAGTCTCGTACTGCGTGTCAAAATGGCAGCTAAAGAACAAGATAGCCCCAGGGTCAGAGGGCACTCATAGTGGTATTAGGTTTCCCTCTTCAATTGATAGAAAAAGTTTTTGATTGTGTACAAAAAACAAAAAACAAAACAGCATCCCTGATTGTGCTTGTGGGTTCAATCCAGGCTGGGGAAGGGTACTCAATGACTATATTTTGCAGGCCATCAGTCTCTTAAAGTTCCTTGGGGGTCAAAAATTAGAAAATATCTCCCAGATTGTCAAAATGGCTTCTGAAAATTAGGTATGTAAATCCAAAATTTATTTCACTTTTTAGAAGTTGTAAATGTAGGATCTTATTCTAGTACAAGGGCTTTGCTTAAAAAACTTGGGGGGGGGTCTAAAAGTAAGGCATGTGTTAAATATGACTAAATAAAGAGCAACACAATGTTTTATTCAAGGATCTTTGAGTCTTGGACAATCTGATTTTGTCAAGGTTTTGAGCCTCATAACTCAAATTCTACTTCACCAAAAGAATTGAACTCTACTTCATTAATGTAGTACCATCAATGTACACATGGTATACATTTTAAGGGAGGGGGGACGCTATTAGCAACCACTCTTTATTCACTTCAAAAATTTGTAACTAATTCCACAAGGGTCCAAAATTATGAGAAGACTTGGGTTGCATGTCACTTTAGATATTTTATTTGCCTTTCACTGAAAATTTACTGAAAAATATTTCAAGAGGCCGAGCAGCTTGCCTTATTATTCTCGTGCCTCCGCCCAGCCTCATTGGCTTTCACAGCTTACCTTATTATATGCCCTCTGACCCCATGCGATTCAAAGGATATAAAGGGAATGTGGAATTCCAGGAATTGCAGTTATTTTTATTTGTTTTTTTGACACCAGGAATTGCAGTTATAGAGGGGATAATGTACCTTAAACTTATTATAAGTTACTGTCAGCTGAACCATAGCAACCTCCGTCAACATGATCACTACAGATGGCATCATCTGAACATCCCGGATCGGACACAACTAGCTCTCTTTCCATCATCCCAATTATTGCTACATGTGTAATCTCGTAGCATGTAATAAGGGTAAGCCGTGCTGCAGTACACTACTCGGAGCACTGCCACCAATGCATGAATTAGAGGACTAGACGTCTAGACTGCTAGCACCGCAATCGATGCAGGGAGGCACTGGCCTGGAAGCTCGAACATTAGTCACACCTAAGAGTAGACCGAGAGCACATCCCCACAGACAGACCCCAGATGAGTCGTGCAAGCGGTGCGCGGGATCTCATCGCATTTACCTTATGTATTATTGATCTCCTTTCTTCCTTCAACCTGCCACTACTATGGTATAATGCTTTACAATAATACCATGCTAGACCTCTACAGTAGTAGAAGGATCACACCATGTTCATTAGGCTGTGCACAACTACGATTAAAGCCTATCATTGTCTAGTCTAACAACATTATTGTTCAGTTGATTCTTTTTTTACCCATATCAGCTTATGTGCTGCGTCCGTAAGCATGATGCGACTCTGCTTACCGTCACCACCGTCACTACAACTCTCCTCTTGGTTCTCCTTAATTAAGGTAAATCAAATAAAAAACACAGCGACACTTCAAGAACGAATTTTGACTCGAATGGTGGAATGAACTGTAGCTGCTACAGTAATACACTATTCATATATTGCATCCGTCACGGGGAGTGATAGATTGACCTTTTATAGCTCCAGTGCATATTGGATCCATCACAGTATTACCTGTTTACGACGGAAGTCAATTCGTAGCCTGCATGATTCTCTCCCGAAGACGACCACTTTTTTTATAATCACTGGCTGGACGTTGACGGTGGACCTTTTCCACTTCCGGCCACCCGGTGCCACCTGGAAGATACTAAGAATATCACTACAAGGGGACTGAAGCCTGGCAGATGAGTAGCCATTTGGGCTTTCAGGCTTCCTGGTCAGAAATATTTGCTTAACTTGTTGATGACCGTACCGAGATCGTTCAGGCTTGTGCGCGCATCTCTTTCCGTCTGGCTGGCGCTTGATGCTGTTGCTGCACATCTCGGGAGTATTCGGGGAAGCAACAGCAACTGTATTACGAGAAGCAAGCACGCGATTACTAGGTGAGTTGCTCAAATTCCTACACCAGGCGCATGATTCGATCTAATTGCTTGTTTGTAAAAGTTCTATGACCTGTTCCTGCAGCAATGAAGCGAATATTTCAAGCGTTCATTGTACTACCATATCCATAGAATTCGCCTGGGACTGGTGGTGATCCCTTAACACATCAGCTTGTGATGGTTTCGTACCAATTCCAGGCTCTGAATTGACCGGCTGCTATTTCATAGACGTGGCCTGCAACGTAATTAACAGACAACAATATGTACACAACAATAGGATCGGTGCATGGGAGGCATACCGAATTCGAGGTCCGTAGCACAATAGGATCATTCCTCTCGTTGGGGCTTGAGTGCCAAGGGCACCAGAGCTCCAAGCCTGGCTGCCTCCGAGTGTCTTCGTCACACTCAAGCGTCCTCTCGCAGCTCTGACCTTGTCAGTGATCAGTACTCGATCGACCCTCGCCAGGAATGGCAGAGGCAAGATCATCGAGTGCGACCGACATCATAGCCGGAACGTAGCAAACATGACGTCCGTGTATAGCCAGGGCTGAATATGCTTTCTCTCCCACCTGCAATCTCTGAATCCCTTCCTGGCGTTTTGATTTGCCGCATGTGGTGTTGCACTTTCATCCTTTTGCTCCTGACGGAAATGCACAGGACTAATCAGTGGCTTGCGTGTGAACAGAAAAAGGACTGCAAGAGGATACTGATGTACAAGTGCAGATTAGTACCGGCATGATGCCAGCGAGGGACCGCTTCGTTTCGTCAGGGACGTTGCTACTTCCTGCGTGAGATGAGAATTTGACAAGCTTCGTGAATTGAACTCCTGTGTAAATATGCAAAAGCTTCGTTGCTAGCTGCTGTGTGAAGCTCACGGTGTAGGATGCGCTGAAGGAAGCCAGCGATGGGGCGACGTAGGGGAGAATCGAAGAGAATCACGCCAGGAAGTAAGCCCACGAAGTTCACTTTGTTCTCCGAAGATGATCCCAAAGAGGAAGCTCTGAGTGTAGGTGACCCTGGTGGCCTCAATGCCAATGACGGAGAGCTTCCTCTCTTCAGCTCCCCCAAATTAGTCTGGAGACGTCAAGTCGACAGGGGAACTGGTGAAATTGACTTCAGCAAGCGCAAGTCCGAGAAGAGCAAAGGTGACGCTGGCCATGGCGTCAAGGGCGATGTGAGCGCGGATGTCCATCTCGGCGGGCACGTCGACTCAGGATGGCCTCTGGGGAACCAGGAGATTGCAACCTGGTCCAGCAGCTTCCGCTTCGAACTGGACAGCGGGCGGTTGCAGGAAATGCTGCCGACGGCTAATGGGAGCTTTCGAAGTACGCCCGGTGGGAGTTTCCGAAGTATACCAGGTGGAAGTTTCAGGTTCCGAAATGGAGTTGAGGAGACCAATGGAACAAACTTGCCACATGGGTCACACCTCAAGCCACCGCGACAGAGGGAGAATCCAATTCATCACGGGTCCAACAGATTTGCCGAAGCCAATGCATCGATTGCTGAAGTCAATTCTCGCTCCAGTGAGAGCACGAACGTGCAAGGAGGGGAAGTCGTTGCAGCGCCAGCAAGTGATTCGAGTGTAGTGCCTGTTGAGACGCGCAAGAACGTTGCTGTGGACGTGCCTGACTCACCGGAACGAAGTGTGATTTTACAGAGACTTAGAGATTTGAAGACTGCCAGCCCAAGGTTTGGACTTGAAGACGATGTGAGCTACCACCAGGAATTGGCCAAATTGACTGTCGGGCGAGACGACGGACTTAATCAATGGCTCAAGCGAAGCTCACCGTTGTGGAAATGCAACAGCTCCACCACTACCAAGACGGTCCTTACACAAGAGAGCACAACCGAGGAAGAGACCATGCTCATGGTGAGGAAACAGAGTCGTCATTCTCCATCTCCGCTTCGAGAGAGTGCTGCGCCGCAAGAGCTTGCTTCGGTCACTCCCCCCAGCTCGAGGTTCAAAAACGACCGAAGCAGCGGCAGTTCGTTACAAGAGCAGATATTCAGCATTAGCAAACAATCCGGGAATGTCACCAGCGCTTCCCCTGATCACGCCCACTTCCTGCCCGCTGCAATTCCGTTCCAGTGGGAGGACCAGCCTGGTAAGCCCAAGAGCATCCGTTTATCTCGCAAGCTGTCACGAGAGGCTGTAGAGATCGTCAAGTATATGGAAAGTATACCTTTCGCTAAGGCTGTTGAGATGACTGGGACATCGGCAGATGAAGGAATTGGCATGGGCGATGGCGATGGCGACCAAGGGCGCACTGACAGCCACAGATACTACGGAAAAGCGCAGCATTCGAGAGAGGCGAGCTTGGGACAATCAAGCAGGAGGTACAGTACCACCGAGAAGCTGCTTGACCTTGATGCGTCGGCAGCGGCTAAGTTCCTGGTGGAGGAGTACGATACACCATTGAGCACGCCGGGAAGACAGAGCTCCTCACCCGCGTTTTCGGTGCCATTCAAGTGGGAGGATACGCCAGGGAAAGCCAAAGTGGCGACTCCTGCTCGAAAGCCTAACCTGCTCCAGCTGCCGCCCCGCCTCGCCGTGCCGTCAAACCGTAGCGTAGAGAGCTTCTATCGGGTTTCGCATCCGCTCTCTGGATTCTTCGCGCCGTGCATAACAGCGTCATCGCCGGGAAGCAAACACGCATTAGCGTCGTGTAAGAGCCTGCCCCCACGGGTACCAAGTCCCCCCGAGCAGCGCAGGAAACGCCTTGGCCTCGTCGGTCGCTGTAGCTCCCTGCCGCAAGAAGGATGTCAAATCACTGTGTCGAGATCCGCCGCGAGCTCCCCAACTCTGAAACAGTTGTTCCACTCGCCCTCCTCTCCCACCAGCATCTTGACTGGCCCTGACGGTACCAGCAGCCAAACCTCGGCGTCCAATTTCATGTTCTCAAGTGGGGACTTGGACGATTTCACGCAGCAAACGTCCAAGTCGAGCTCGTATGCATCCATCGAGGAGGATTTCGCCGAAGGGCTGAACTCTTCCTCCAGCAGCTTGCCTGCCCTCAAACCCGATCCTCACAGGTCGAGATTGCTTGGAGCTTCAACGCCATTGTCATCTCGGAATGGCAATCCTGCAACACCCACATTGCGTGGAGCTCCAAGTCCAAGTGCATCGCGGAATAGTGATCCTGCAGCATCGGCATGGCTGAGAGCTTCAACTGCATCGCGGAACGGCGATCCTGCAACATCGGCATTGGTCGGAGCTCCATCTGCAAGTGTATCTCGCAACGGTGATCCTGCAACATCGACATCAACATTGCTCGGAGCTCCAGCATCTCGGAATGGCGATCCCGAAATTCAGCCCGCGCTGTTGCCGGTTTCGTGTGAAGTGCAAGCTTCTCCCAAGCGTCCTACGCGGCTCCCTTACACGATGCCCTCCGTGGCGGAGCAAATGCTTGCTTCCTTTGGGGAATCTGCGAGACGACAGCTGATTCAAGACCTCAGTCCTCGCTTGCTGGGGCAGTACTCGGGGCGGAGGCTCACCCGTTCCAGCAAGACCCCTGCGTCCCAAGCGGAACAATCAACTGGCAGTCAGACTCCTGCTGCTGCGGAGGGAGCATCTTCTCCCTCCCCTGCATATGCCGCTGCGTTGGAGCTTCTGTCACCTGCTGTGAACCTCATGCCGCAGCGCCGGAAGGGTCGAAGCCCTGCCAAATCGCCCCTCACCAAGCCCCACCGACGACGTCCCCGCTTCATGGTGAGCACATTTTCCGTGTACCCCGTCGCCTAAGTCACTTCAGGATATGGTGAACTTTCGCTCACGACTGTTGTTGGTTTTGCAGTTGTCCATCTGCAGAACTCTCAAGCGCGTCATCCTCGGCAAACGACGGCGTCGCAAGTCCATTGAGCCCAAGCTGATGGTGTACTGCGACGCATTCGCACCTTCAACGTTCCAATTCTCCAAGGTACTGCTTGCCAGATTACATTCCATCGCCATTCTCATGAGTCTCACTACATTAGTGCGGAAGTTGATTCTTCGACTGACCACGCGTTGTACTCTTGCAGTCAAGTTGAAGCAGTTGAATCTCACTAGCTGCAATGCCATGCCCTGAAGCAGCTGAATCCTAAAGCATGGCTTTTTTGGAGCTGTCAATAACGCGGCCAAGTTTAGGGTTTAGGTTGCATATTCCCGTAGCATGTACATGGCAGTCGATCCACAGGTTGCGTGATATACTCGTGACCAGCCCTCTCCTCTCTTGCAGACGACGGTTTACGAAGTTTTTCAGGAGAAAAGATGAGAAGTGGCTGCAGAGGTCAAAACTTGGTGCCTTGTTATACTTTAAGATGTAAATTATTGTAACATCAACGATCTGCGTTTCATTAGATGCAGTTTAGGGTGAGAAGTAGTGGAGTCCCACCACTTCCTGTGATGGAGTTGCCACACAAACACTGCACCGCTGCGATTGTCAATTCTAAGACCTGTGAGACAAAGATGAATATATCTGCCTGGCGATTCAATAATAACTGGCTCAATCTTCTGTGTTCATCTCCTCCACAAGCTGTGAGTACCTGCTGATTCATAGCCAGATGCGGATAGGAATTTTATGGATTACAGACAGCAGGGTCAGTTCAGTCCTGGGTTGAAAATTAAATACCATCGACAGAAACCCAAAGCGAAAAGTGAACACAAGTGGGTCTCGTTGAATTCAAATTTTAATATGCAGTACAATTGATTGGTGATCTGATCATTCCAATCACAACATATGAATGACTACCTAAGTCCTAATCTACGTAATCTGATCTTTTGCTCAGAGACGAGTGCCAGTGCAATCAATGGCGCCCTAGTAATCCTAGTATCAAGCTGCCCTTGTTCAGATTTTCTAAGTGTTTAAAAGACGGTAGTATGGTACATGCCTGTTGGGAAGCATGAATTCTATGCCCATGAACCTGTCAACCCTGTTAACCCTAAATGACGACAATTACAAATTCTTGATGTTCCCTCTTACCAATCGACGCACCTACAGCCGACCTGTGTCGCGGAGCCAGAATCTGAGTCTGACGTAGGCTCACTATCTGCGTAAGTCAACTTGAGTTTGGCAGAGCCGTTTTCGCTCTCAAATGGACCAATCCTCCCGATAGTTGAATCCCACAAAACTCTAAGGTGCTGATAGGGTTAAGGTCGAGCGAGGCCCGTGCCATGATCTTCATGGTCTTCCTTAGGAGGTGGTCCCAACCACTGTGCTCGAAAGCCTGTCCCTTTACAGTCTTTACAAGGTACAGCTCCCTGCAACGCCAGATGCCAGCAGCTAAACCATTAAGAACGAAATACCTTTGCCATTCCATTCTATTAGCTCCATAATGACGACACCCCAATAGCATCACACTTAAAATTTCTTAAAATTTCTTGCTGGCGCGTTTGTACCACAAAATTCATGAAAAGCATCAACAATGCAGTATGCTTGTTCAAAAATGTCTGGAAAACTTCCACTAGAAAAGGAATTACTCCAGAAAATTAAGGCTCATATGACGACGCTACCTAGCAATCCACAACGGAAAAGCGAATTTACCTGGCCAGCACATATGACACAAGTTCTGTTGCGCGAAGGAACCTCACATAACATAGAATCGCCTAGAATGAAAAAACCTGTACCCTTGCACCAGACGCATTCCTTACTTCCACTTGCTTCACATGATGCGCATTTCAGCGGCCGGGGTTGCTGACATTCACAGAGTCTCAGAATTAGGTCACCGCTCAAAAATCTGCTCAAACCCAGAATTATATCATTCTGATTTTCCGTAACCTACACTACGAGACTGAAAAATCACTTTAAAAGACTGAAAAATCATGAGCACAAAGCAAGAGTAGGACCACCAACCTTGGATATCATCCACGCTCGCTCCGTTCTCTTAACAAAATCCGACGCACTGTCACCAGCGTTGTCACTGGCCGAAGGCTCAGAAATCACCGCCCGAACTGAACTTGCACTCTTCCTTGGCAGCCACACGACTGGCTTACAAAGTGGGCGATCGAAAACATGACGCGAGCCCGATTCATCAGTTCTCAACGAAGTCAACACAGGGCAGCACGCGCCCTCCAATACTCCGCTGGGCAGCATCGTCTCTCCCCAAACCCTAGGCCCTAATTCCCAAATCCAGAGGTAAAGTCTAGTCCAGTCCAAAATTAGTGCTCACTCAATCACCAATTCTTCCTCGAAAGCATCCTTCATCAAATCAGGAATCCATTGACCGCTAATCCTTTCGAATTACTAATCCTTCCGCAACCGATACGCTCTGAGTTGCGACGTGAGTGATGGTTCCGCAAAGTGAGAGCCACTTGTCGGAAAAGTTTGGAGATCACGTTGCCAAATGGGAGAACCAAATGCAATCAATCGCCAGAAAATTGCCGCAACTTCCGGATGCTCTATCACTGGGAACACAACTACACAAGGGCAGCTTTGCTCTGGTTCAACCTAGTCTGCAAATCGATACTTTCGCCAACTCTCGGGTACGTGACCTAAAACACTCCGAATCTGTGTCTCCCACCGACGCAGTCAAGGTCCGGCGAGAAATTTCAGCAAAACGTCCGGTTCTCAATCGTTACGCCGTTATCCATTTGGATGTTTCTGTTATTTGTTGCATTTTACTTGAATTAGTGAAAGTGTTTGAAGTATATCCCAGCAGTGACCCTTGTTCGTCAATAATTAATTATAGAATAGGAAATTTCAAAATATGCAAAATCTTGCAACCAGGACGTTAAAATTTTGGAAAATCTAAACTCTGACAACAAACTATATTCATTGTCATGAAAAATTTTAACACTTCACATGAAATTACATATTTTGAATGCATTTTTTAGTTAGTGATGAAGTTCTTAAAAATTATCAATATTAGTTTGATGAAATTTTTTCATTAAAATAAATAAATATCTTGTCTTTACAACGATGAATGATAGCTAGTCTTACAATAGATTGATAATTTTCCTAGGGTTCTCATTATGAATCAACCATCTGTAAAATGAATTTGGTTCGTCTATAATTAGTTCCTTCTATACCCTGGGCAAGGGTTTCATTTTGTTTGAAGCATTGGATTCTTTTTTGTTTCTTGGTGGTAAGGTAGGAGGTCCACAAAGTAATAGGTTCTAAATGCGTTCTCTAATTTGGAGGTATCAATATTGTTTTTGTCCACATACCCAAATGGGAATATATCAAAGTGTGGATGCTTTTAGAGCCTTAACTGATTTCAACTTCAAAATTCATAACTAATTCTATAAATTTAAGGTTCAAAAAATATAAACGTCTTGGTTTATATGTCAATTCCATTTATTTTTCAAGGAAGATTTGATAAAAATACTTCAAGAAGGCAAACTTAGCAAAATTGTGAATCAACTTGTAAATGGTCATATATGAACCTCCACAACAAACACCAAAAAAAACAAGCAAGCCAAACAAGTCCTTCAATTTTTGTTCATCTATTCTTCACTAAATAATATACTTCCATCCACAATGTTACCTAAAATAAATAAATTATATCTAAATTTGGATAGACTTTACGTTTTTGAGAGATGCATTCAGTGGTTTCATCCATTTTTTTTTGCTATGTGTAAAGGTACTAGCTAGCACTAAAATAAGATAAGATTTAGGCAAAAGTAAGCTAAGAAAAATCAATAAGTCAAGACTAGAGACGACGATCTTTAGACTAGAATGATGAAGCTATTTACATCTATGCAACTCAAATGAAATTTACAATATCTTCATTGAAATGATGAATTATTTCCATTCATGGGCTTAGATGAAGTTTGTAATATATGAATGAAAATACAACTATCCATCCAAAACCATGTATCTTCATCTAGAGTCAACAATATTTGGGAACTTGCAAGTGGTGTATGAAGAATCTTGGGGTCTTTGTCAATATTTTTGGGAGCGATCTTTGGCAATTTAGGAAGGGGTGGTCTTGGGCAGTTTAGAAGGGCGGGTCAGACAATTTAGAAAGGGGGCTTAGGTGTGGCCAAACAAAGTGTGTTTGTAGACAAGGTGACTGGGAGCAATTCTAGGACATGCATATTTACAAGTGGCTAAGTACATTGACACAGTGCATACAATAATTGCATTATCTGATTACACAAGAGAAGCTTATACATAGATACGTTTTTATATGCATTGGTTACAAGGCATGCTTCAAGAGAAATTCAAAAATTGTATGACTTATATCAAATTATAAACTTCAAAGTCAACATTATGAATCTCCCAATTTTGCCTTGAGAATCTACAAATAAAAATGAAATCACAACAACTGCAACATGTGTTGGAAAACAAAGAGGCACACCTACGTGTTGCTACAATTTGTAATTGAAATTTCTATAAATATAGGGAATTTGGAAAGCTCAATGTCAAGTGAAATTCCATAATAGAATTTTGCAATAAGTACATCTACCCCTTGGTACAAATTCAATGACTTCCCTTTATCGATTCAGTTGAAGGAATTCCTACAAAAATCTCATCTACTTCATTCACTTCACAAATTATGCTATAAATTCGTTTCAAACCTTGTTTCAAATCTCAAAAGAAATGGGTCCAAATTGTAAAAGTTAGCAATTTTGGATGTCTTCGGCCAATTCATTAGATGGGATTTGAGGCCTTTAAAAGTTCGTTTTGGATCTCTTTTTATTGTGAATCATTGTACTGTTGTTAGATTATTAAAAAATGATTAATTTTTAAAAAATTAAAAAAAATCTTTAATAATTTTAAAATTAAAATTTAGTTAAATATTATTATCTTATTTGTCCATCTCCCGACCATGTCAAACTACTAATTTAGCAATGTTCCAATGTCTTTCATAGTTTGGAAACTCATGGTCTTTTAAAGGCCTAAAAAATCTTCTAATATAGGTCAAATTCTATATTTAAATTGCCCAAGATGTATGATATTTCCTTTCCATTTCAAAATGGTAAAAAGCATGAAATTTGGACACTCTTAGCAAGAGTTATAGATGGATGAACTTTTCCTATTAATTCATCTCTCAATACTTCATCCAATATATTATGCTAATGTATAATACAAAAATAAAATTTGATTTCACTTATAGATTTTACTTCCTTTTAATCTTCTAAATTCTTTCTTTTCTAGATTGGATAAACTTTGGTAGATATCATCCAAAGCTATTTCTTCTAACTACTAAACCTCATTCCTTTCTATCTCCTTCGATTTTTGCCTACTTTTTGAGTGTAATATAGTTATGGAAACCTCTAAGTTTGATGTATATTTATAGATCTAAATTTGAATTTTTATTTAACTTTGGAATTCTAATATTAACATCTACTTACTTAATACTACCTAGACTTTCATTTTCACTGGTTTTTGTGAAATTTTTATGATTTTAATTTGTAAAGAATAAATTTAAATTTCTAGAAAAATTAAACACTTTGAATTTAGATTTTTCTATCAAAAGATATAAATGGATGAAGTTTTGGACCTAATTAACGCTCTAAAACTTCATCAAACATTTTCTACTACTATATGATTTCAAATTAATTATTCTTTTGGGGTTTGGATCTTGAATTTTATCTAGACTCTATGATTCCAATTCTTCTTGACTTGGATGGTTTCTAGTGTTTCTCATTCAAAATTGTCTTTTTTAGCTATCAAAATTCGTCCTAACCTATCTTTTTCAATTTTTCTATATTTTTAAAGTGTAATATGGTTCCGAAAACCTCAAGAGATTATCAATGGTGATCTAGACTTAAACATGTAATTTTAAATTTTCTTAAAGGTCTAACTTGAGCATCTAACTCCTACTTCGCATTCAGAATTTGAAAAATGAAATGGAATGGCGTGTTAAAAATATACTTTAGAGTCAACATCCAACACAGTCTTGTCACGGATCAATTAGATCCAAATCTCTTTGATTGATCCTACATGTTCCATCTTGTTGGTTCTTAATGATTTTGTTTTTTCTTGCTCACTTTGTAATTAACCCCTAAAGTCCCATTGTCCCCTCAAGTAACAAAATGGATTTCAGGTAGGTTCCTATGGTTTCAATATTTTTCGTGATTCTATGAATTTTTTGTTGAGATAGAAAACACATTGGCTTTCTGAAAATATAATTTTTATTTCAACCATAGCTCAGGAGCTAATTTGCCTCCATTGAACTAATTTGCCTCCAAGAAAGATTAGTGATTGAGGTAGTGTATTTTTCACTACTGAACTAATTTGTCTTCTAAGCGTGAATTCTAGCAAAGCGTCTAAAACTATAGTGAGAAGGTCTTCTATGCGTGCATCATTATGGAAACATCTCATTTAATGGAAAACAAACACAAGACCTATTTAGAATCAAACATGCATAATGTAAAAATAAATGTAATAAGAGAAAAAACACTAATTTGACCCAAACATCATCATGAAAACATCTTGTTTATGGAAGACATACACAAAAACCAGTGAGAATTGAACATGCATAATGTAGATATCAATGTAAGCAGAGAAAAAACACTAATTTGATCCGGATGTACCAAGGAAGATAGTGCCTAATCATATAAAATAAAATCGTTAATATACATCAATCTATTTCACAATAAAAATCAAAATATCATCCATGTACAAAATATGTGACCCAAATTCTTCAACAATGTGTGTATGTACAAAAAATAGACCAAGTATGTATACATTGATTCAAGTGTTTCGGTGTCTATTTCAAATCATCACCGAATCACACTTTGAACCTACTTTCAATCCTACTTTAACATTGTGCAGTTCTCTAAAATGCATGGATTTCATTCAAATCTTCTCTACATAGCTAGCAACATACAGAAGACTAGCCAATTATTGCTAAACCATCGCAATCTAACCTTCTGCACTAGCTAGTGGGCCATGAATGTGATTCAATGACATCCTCTGACTACAACTTCGAGGCAGCTTGGATGCCCACGATTGAAGCCTCAACACTGCTTCTGGTGAGGGAGCTCGCTTCTCATTCTTTAATCCAGCTTCGATTAAATCTAAATACTTTGCATCCTCAACACTCAAACCGTAGGTCATGCCCTGAGGGCGGCAAAGGAGCCCATGGTGAAGAATTTTTGGCAATTACCACACTGGTAACGTGGTTGGGTCCGCTCAACGCATTCGAAGCCACAGTGGAAGCAGAGCGTCCGGTGTTTCGCCATTAGAGAGAACGAAGTCAAAAGTGTCTTCGAGCTGCGTGGGAGTTTGAACAGCTTGAGGCAGAACAGTAAATCATCTAGATGTTGATGCAGTCCCTTGTAGTTTATACTTGGGAGGGAGCGGAGTGATGCCAAACGATATGGGTGAAACGAAATAATGGATGATAAGGGGGAAAAAGGATGAGAAAGAAACTTTCGAACGAGAAAGAGTGTATGAAAACTTTCTTCTTTGAAACGATGGGTACCAACATGCTACTATTGAAGGCCGCAAATTAATTGGGGTTATGCACGTTAAGTCCTTCAAACTCATATTTTTTCGGTGACCAATTTCTTAGGTTTGACATATGAACTCTGACGTTAATATCACCGACGACACTGTGAATCTTCTCGAGTAGAATCTTGGCACTCAGTAGGGAGCAGCACCACTGCAAAGCTGATTGTGTGTGCAACGGTGTCCTGACCAGCAAAGTAAGATAATTTGGAATTATTGACAACAGACGCAAGGTTTGTCGCCCTTGCCATAGATTTGTGAGTACGTAATGTGATTCATATTGCAGGTACGATTTGCTAAGAATGTTACCTAACATATCCTCTTTGTGTGCAGTTTTTCTTTTCATGCTTTCGGTGTCACAACGTGAAAGATTCCGAACAGTTCTCCAATTCAACTAACACTGCCATGAAAACGCAATAAAAAAGGTGAAGAAGAGTACCTGTAGTGTCACAGACAAGGTCTCCCCACACCACAACACGGTCTGTTTCTATACGTTTTGAAAGTCTTTTTCGCATATAGTCTGGGACATAAACTGATTCAGGACGTTAGTTCGAAAAAACAAAAGATGTAGTCAAACTCGGGAGCTTCCGTTGCCGGGACTCGAACCCGGGTCGCTCGGGTGAGAGCCGAGTATCCTAACCATCTAGACTACAACGGAGGGCCTCCTGAGATCCATGTCGACAGCAGAAGCCGCAAGGGAAACCAGTCGGACGCCAGATAGAATGAAGAGTAGAGAAATTCAATTTAAATGCAAGTATTTCTAAATTTACTGGTTCCACTATCCCAGTATGACTCCTGGTTTATCTAACTTATCCCAGCACTGTAATGCGTGTGACTCTACTCTATTGTGAAGTAATGCAGGCTGAAAGATTTCTGAGTTTTACTTATCCCCAGGCCCCCCCACCCTGCCCCACCCCACGAAACATAGTGAAACTGATTTTTCAGTCTTCAATGTTTATTAGGTCTAAAATCAACCTCAAATAGGAACTGCTCAGGCAAAGTAAAACTTCTTGCAGAGAAGAATGTGATTACAAACAGCGTACTTGTTGTAACCACTGATCTTCCACTGTGGCTGAGAATGACTGCCGGCTTAGTACAAGTGGCAAGCGCCACCACTTCCACCGAGCCCCATTTTCCATAGCATGAGAAATAAATAGAAGTTCTTCCCTTTCCCAATTTCATTGCCTACCCTACTTCTCCAGCTGCCGAAAGAGGAGCGCTTCCCTCTTCATTACCAGGCATGTCAGCTTTGCCCGAATGTGAAAAGGAGTCCTCAAATCTTTCTTGTCATTCCTCCACTAATGTACCTCCACTGCTGTTAGTAGCCAGTTGCTGTAAACGAACAATGACGTGCCGACCCTCCCCTTGCCAACATAGATCACGTTTTCAATTGAAGCGACGTCAGCAAAAAATGGTGACGTCGAAGTTAGCGAAGAACTTCAGAAGGTTGAATTGACAGAAGCAGATAAAATTTGAGAAGCACTAGGGTGTTGAAAAGTTCTTACCTCAGCTCAAAGTAAGAAAAAGTAATCAATAGCTGATACTATTCACCCGTTGATGGCAATGCGCAAGCGAAGTAAAAGTCCTGCAATCACTCTCAAGCTCACCCCACCCACTGCAAATGCAAAGAGCAATGCCAGGGTATTACCGATCCAAGGACCACGGAGGTTTAGCAAGACGGAAGGGGTTAGTGACAAAGATAGGTAACTTCCAAGTCAAATTTAGTGAAACTGAGGGACTCATGAAACCACACCATCTAGGCATCTACACATATCAGCAGGACGCTGCCTCTCTTCCATACCCACTAATATAACAAAACAAGCTGGAAACCGTGCTTTTTGCATACAAAAAAAGTATGAGCATTAGACAATGCGATTGACAATGAACATCAAATCACAGTGACCAGTATAGCTTTACAAATTTGTAAAATACATCTTGCAATCTTTTTGCAAGTAATAAAACCCCAGGGTTAAAGAGACTCCTGAAGATGCTTCAAGACTAAGATGACTTGGCCTGCTCAGCTTGAGTTACTGATCTCAACAACTCTAAAGAGAAGACCAAACCGAGAAAATGAGACACTATCGCATTTCCTGAAGCCTGCAATGCAAAAAAATTCTGTCAATGAAAGAGAACAGCGTCATTAGGTGAAGGCTTCCAATGCAAATTTCATCCTCAATGTCGATTCTACTTAATGAAATTTCACGTTATCCGCCAATACTTACCTGCACTAGAAAGACATCAAGTGCAAGAACTGGACTGTAGCCAGTTGGTCTTCCTTGCAAATACGGTGCGCCAGAGGACGTGAGAGCTTTGGCAACGAGAACTCCAACAGTAGCTTGCAAGCCTAGCAAAGTTGCTCCCATTCCAAGCAAATTGATGACAATTCCGTTCCTAAGATTCTTTACCACTTGAGCACGGGGCGGTGCCTTCAGAACAAGGAAAAATATCGTAAGGTTTCAGCGGCAAAACGCGAAGGAACATATCTACACACGGAGATGAAAACACGCCAAGCCAGGTTCTGGAAGTACTAGATTACCTTGCTTGGATTGCCAACAGTTTCACGCAACCTCCGAGCAAAACGAATGTACCCGAAGGACCAGAAAACGGAAAGGAACGCAGCAGCAATGCCTGCAGCAGTGAGGTAAATTGACACAGATGATGTGGCTTGGCCAGTAATCACCACAGAAAAGGCTAAAATCACGGCTGCAACCACGGTACAAACAAGCTGGCCCCAGAATCCCAAGCTTCCCAACCGCTTGAAATAACCAGCAGTCCGCTCCAACCGCTTCGTGACCTGCACGGCATTTGCCCACGTTGAGAGATCAAATATAGCATTCTTGAGATTAGCTCCTCACACCTTGGGCCATCTCAGGATATCAATTACTTGATTTTACACACATCCGCAAACATGTAGAGTTCAAGTCTTCAAAGCAAATTTCCTGACCCAAGAGTCATCCTGGTTCAAAAGTTGCCAGATCTTGCATATGGTTTTAGAGTCTTACAGTCTTAAGCTTGGGACCACATGGCAGTCAGCATTACTAATTCTCAAATTATTTAAGCGATCTATATACCTTCAGTGCTGCAAAGCCCAAGCTCAACACTACTCAAAAATGTTATCATCACAGACAACCCTAAACCGTACCAATATGCAGAAACTTTCTCAGTAAAAAACAGAGTAAAACTCATCCACATTCCAAGGGAGGCAAATCGAATGAAACTAAAAAGAAATATTCAAACAATGCACGTCCATCATCTGACACAGTACAAGACTACAGTACTACATTGAAAAGAGCTCAACTCCAACACTCCTCAACGATATTAGGCACAGAGAAAACCCTAAACAGTACTCATATGCAAACACTTTCACAGCACCTTCAGGAAATAAGCAGTGTAAATTTCATCCACATTCCAAGGGAAGCAATCGAACGGAACTAAAAAGAAATACTCAAACAATGCACGTCCATCATCTGACACAGTGCAAAACTATAGTACTGCAGAAAAAACCGCTCAACTCCAACACTCATCAACAACATTAAGTACAGAGAAAAGCCTAAACCGTACAAATTTTGCAAAATACACCTTGAAGAAGACACAGAGTGCACATTCCGCAAGAAACAAATTGAAAGAAATTTTATAAAAAACAAAGCCTCAAAGAACGTAATTGAGACGCAACAAACAGCAGCAACAACCCCCGTACCAGAGAAATTTTACTGGCTTCATTCCCATCGACAAACGCATCCTTAACGTACGCACCCCCTCCCTCCGCTCTCGCACCACTCTCCAACTTCAGCTGCCTTGCAGGGTGAACGCTTCGCAACCGCAAGGACTCCAACCCGGGAGCCAGAAACTGCGATGCGGGGATCGGAAACCTCTTGAGCACGCAGCCTGCGCGGAGAGTGCTGACCTGGTGATGACGAAGGTGGAAGGTGGGCGGCACAACCCGCATTCCCTGCACAGAGGCTTGCATTGCGAATTGCATGGTGACAATTTCCGAATCTGGAAAAAACTCACAATAGATCTTTTTGAATGTAGAAACTTAAGAAATGCCCGCAATGGAATCACGAGGTGGTTTGAACGCAATTTTGAGTGGGCTTGGAGATTTGCCCGACGAGTTCAAGGCAGGTCTGCACATGATCTTGGGTGAAGTTTGCGACGAGGTGGGGCTTGGAGATGACGGATGTGGGAGGAGAGAAGAGTCAAGAAGGGGTCGACACGTGGTGGGTCTGCCACGTGGTATGTTGGTCGGGTGCGATTGTCCTAGCTGGCCAATTGCTCCATGCTTTTTGTGAAGGCGGATCAAGAAGGACGGGCAGGCAGCATGTAAGGTAGAAGTACCCATTATCGCAATCTAACTATCAGTTAAAACAGCCCATTACGGATCAAATTGGGGGTTTGCCCTCATGTCATCACTGAAATTTTTTAATTTTTTTCTCATACAAAGACAAGTGATAGAAATGGTGAGAACAATTGAAATTATATTTTTTCGATAAAGTGTGAATTTCTTATAAATTTCTGAAGTGTTTTGCCCATCATGGCTAAAAGAGCTTGTAGACTAGCCCAAAACCAACACAAATTGTATCCATAACACTCATCTAACTCACCTATTGCGGTCACAATATTTTCTAAAATACAAGGCCCAAAAAAATCACTTCCTATAATGAATTAACACTAAAAAGCTGGAAGTTCCTATTGTGGTTACTGATTACTCCATTCCGGATACCTAACCCATTGATTGTGGCACAGATTTGATTCATCGGAAGAAAACCATAATTCATTAAAAGAAAACCATAATGGGGTCATTCCTAGGAGTCCGTAATGGGTAAAAGGTCCATAATCGGTTGTTTTACCTTATTGGGGCCAATTGTAGAAAAGACACATATTTTTCAGAGGTGTGCTTTTGTTTCAGGAGTCAAACGCAAGGGGAATTATAATTTTTTGATAAAAATTGTAATTTCTGTGAATTTCTGAAGTGAAATTGCACAACCGCTACTAGATTGGATTCATAAACGTCCTCTTACAACTCAATACCGTTTTCCAATGTATCTAATAGCACTTGAAGATCCACCAATCATTAATTGACACGTTATCTTTTAATAGCATTAATAAACTACTGTTGTCAGAATCTAAAGCGGATTTGCATGTTTTTCTGACGGAATTGGGACAAAGCTGTAGACCACGGATTTGAATCACTGACGGAATTGGGTAGTTCTACCTTAACCCGAATGACAAGCTAGTCACCATGGAAATAATTTGTTTTAGTACCATGTGAATTGTTGGTTAACCCTTAGGGCATCTCCACCGGTTTACTCTAAACGGTCCCTTCGAAGGGTTTCCATGCCCTCAAGCAATACAAGGACCCACAAGTTGCAGCATGTCATTGTTTTCAACACCAATCACTGAAAGTTTTTGTCGCCACACTTGACGCTCATGTTTCCCACACGTTTGATTCCAGGTAGAGCACTGACAAGAAGACCGAGTTGTAGCACGTATTCCAATGGTGCCGCGCGGAAGCACAGTTCAGGCAGGAGGAGCAATTGCCCAAATAAAGAGGCGCGGCAAGCATTTGTTCCAATCAAAGCAATACAATTTCGAGCTCAAGGTAATGGATTTCAAGGCGTTGGAGGCTTGGACAATTGTGGAGTCAAGTGATGGCCACGCATGGCTTTGGCGGGAGGTTGTAGGCCATGGGTGTGGGATTGGAGGGGTTGGGTGTGGGGTCGTAGGGTTTAGGATATTCGCAAAGCCAATTTGTAAGCAGACAGAGCTCGCACGGGTTTGGGGTATCCAATTTTAGTGGCAATTGTGCTCATGATCAAAGAATGCCAACTCTTGATTTTGCTTCACAATAGCCGTTGTCCGAGAAAATTATCCGGAAAGAAGGAGAGGAAGTTTTAGGGTTTAGGGGGGTTGGAAGGATAGAGAGGACAACAACAAGGGCAAGAATTTTAGCCATGAAGAAGAAAAACAGTTGATACGTAGCGTCCTAGTAATAAGTCAAAATCCAATTTGTAGAAATCAACAAAAAGGAGGCACTTTTTGGCATCGTATTTTCAAACATTACAATGAAAATAAGCTAGGAGATTTTAGACCAACTAGATCATTAGAGAGTAAATGGGATTTGGTTAAACACGAAATCACTCGCTTTGTGTCTATGTACCTACAGTTTGTGTCATTGCACCTCACTAGAACTTCTAAAGAGGAGCTACTATGTACATCTATATTGCACCAAGCATCCTAAGAATTTGGATTTCATGTTTGAACATTGTTGGCTTCTTGTCAGAGATTATCCTAAGTGGACGTCCGATTTGAGTACAATGAAGTCCTCTACAACAAGCAAGAAGAAATCACAACATTCAGACCATGAATCCCAAACTCCATCTAGCGAATCTATTTTAGATTGGGGTGTGTGTTGAAGTTATAGGCAATGGCATCAATCAAATCCTTACAGAACGCCCCATGGGCACAAAGGCAACAAAGGAGGTTGTAGATAATTGGCTTTGATTTTTTTTTATAAAGTCTGGCTAAATTTTTGGTGTATTTTGTTCTACTTGGGTAGTTTGTGTAATTGTATGTGTTTAATTTTGAATTTTTGGTGTGTTAATTTCCAATTTGGAGTCATTTTGATGATGTTTTGGGGGTTGTTAAGCCAATTCTAAGTTGGATAGGTTAGAATCAAGTGAGATGGTGACCTAGCTGAATCCAATTTGGAGAGAGTTTCAAGTCTGGAATTATAGTTGGGTAGTTTCAAGTTGGTAGGTTGTTGATGGAAGGGGATGAATGTGTTTATGTATGATGTTGGAGTTTTGGTTTTTAAACTGAGCCAGTTGAAGTTGGCAGTTCCAAATTGGAAAATTAGCCTTGCGATTAGGCAGTCTCTCTTGTTTTAGGTAACCACAAATTTTGAATTCCTATTAGGCTGATTTTGCATTCATTTTTCTTTACCCACTATGAGAGTAAGTCAGTGCGTGCACTAGAAGAAACCCATGTTTTTTTTGACATGCCCAATATTTTTATGATAGATTTTTTTGGACATCTATTTTGATATCTAGCTGTTTTTATGTCAACAATAACATCAAGTGAACATCATAAACAACATAAAAACAACTAGATGTCAGAATAGATGTCCAAAAAAATCCATCATAAAAATATTGGGCATGTCAAAAAAAACATGGGTTTCTTCTAGTGGTGTCCCATCTAGTCGGCTATGTTTTTTTTGCTTGTATGTTTGTGTTCCAAGATAGTTGTTTGGACTTTGGATGTGATTATGAATGAAGTGAAGTATGCTTGTAGTATCACGAGGGTGATCTAGGTAGTTAATTGTAATTGAATGTGTGTATGTGTCCTAGTTGGATGGGTGAGCAAGTTGGAGAGATTTGAGTCTCACGAACGTGAACCAAATCGGAGTGGACGTTATGAAGATGTCTTGAGAAATAATTGGAAGTAACTGTTATTTTGTGTGATTGTAGTAGAAGATGCAATGACAAGTTTGATCTGTGTGAGTGTTAGTAGAATGGAAAGTTTATGTGTGTGCTGATGAAGGAAGTCATGTAGCAAATTAGAATGGAAATTTTAATAGTGCTATGCTGTGAAGTAAAACTTTTAATTGTAACGGTGATTTAGTCACCAATTCGGATTAATACAAAATATTTTCAGGCTAAATTGGTTGTGCTGGATATGTGTGTGGAAGAGTTAAGCAAAGTCGGAGGCCAAGTTTGTGAATTTTTATATAGAAAGTGTTATCATGAGAAAGTTTGATTTGTGTATGTCCAAATTGGGTGATTGTATCTACTCTTGTTTATGGTTTACGACATTGGATGCTGTGTGTATTTTACAACTTGGAGTTAGTGAGCTTTGAATATCGTTTTTTCAACATTTCCTAGTTGAAGTAATTTGAGACTGAATGTTTGGTATCTCTCAGTGTATTTGCCTGAATATTAATTGATGAGAGAATAGAACCTAATTGGAAAATGGATAAGAAGGAAAATCAGAAGAAGAATTCCAAATTAGGAGGCAAAAGATGTCAATATTATAGCTATCAAGACATAAAGCTAAGGTGCAAAATAAGAAATGAAGAAATCAAGTTGGTGAAAGGAAAGTTTGTGGTTCCTATGGAAGGAAACAAGGATCTGTGCAAGGTGATCAAGTCCTAATTGGAAGTTCAAGAGAACCATTGGCTGTGTCTAATAAGTTCAAAATTGGGATAAAGACAAAAGATTAAAGATAAACTAATTTGGAAGATCACTTACCCTTGTGGCTATTACAC
Organism: Antitrichia curtipendula; assembly: GCA_951230915.1. Lineage (NCBI taxonomy): Eukaryota > Viridiplantae > Streptophyta > Bryopsida > Hypnales > Leucodontaceae > Antitrichia > Antitrichia curtipendula. Next base: position 34,546,997 of record OX579636.1, read on the forward strand.
TAGTAGAAAACGCAGGAATTTTGACAGAATTATGTTGATTTGGTCATGTTGACCCAGTCACTGTTTTGTTGATTTCAACAGAAATCTGTTAATTGTAACAGATTTCTGTTGAAATCAACAAAACAGTGACCGGGTCAACACGACCAAATCAACAGAATTCTGTCAAAATTCCTGCGTTTTCTACTAGTGTTAAGAGAGGAGTGTGAATGAATTAGTAATTAGACGAAAATATGAGGATTTGATGTTATGTTAGTTGGAAGTTTGTTTCCTTCTTGGTGTTTTACTTCTTAGTTGGTTATTTTTGGTTGTTGTAGAAGCATCCCATTTAAAATTGCCTCCCTAGAAACGACCTATACTATCAGCTTAGTTATTTCCAAATAGGATCTAAGTATATCTATAGAGGTGTTGTAAGAGACCAAGGTGAAAGACATATTGGGGTATGTCCAAGTGAAGGCAACAACGAAATGGACCACGGGCACTATGCAAAAGAATAAATTTTGGAAGATCAAAACATGCTCTTCCTCATGACAACCCCAAGTTCAAAAATTGCAGCTCTTGCAGCCCAAGAAAACATGAGACTCCAACAAGAATAGGAGTTTATGAAATTGCAGTTGAGACTAGAAACAGACAAATTAGCTATCGCAAAAATGAAAGCTCAAATTGCAGCTACTGAAAGGACAGAGAGGGTGAGAGTTTCCACAGAGGACATTGATAGAAAAGAAACGCGTCGGCAAATGTGGAATGAGTGGCCACAAATCCCACTACATGATGGATTTGTTGGTGGCCACCAAGGAGACCAAAGTTTCTACAATAGCTTCACAAGGACTGAAAAATAGCATCAATAGAAACGACATCAGGTAAGGATGGTATTTTTTACTTTGTTCTTGTAGAAAATCTTTCTAGCTTTCCCTTTGTTGCTATTTAGTTTGTTGCTTAATTTGGTATAGAACTTACATGCGTTGCTTCATGTTGTCAATTTGTTTGTTGGTGGTGGTGTGCACATTGATGTGCATCAATTTTGAAAAGGGTATGTCCAATTTGTCCCTTGATGTTGGAATGCTTGTTGGAATGTTTCTATGCAAAGCAAATTTTCAAGAAGGACTTTTGAATTTGGTGGAAGATTTGGGCCTAGTCTTCAATCAAATGAGTAGCCTCAAAGTGAATCCACTCCAACATTGTTTGGATTCATGTCAGCAAGTGGGATTGTTGATGGCATTGCAAGCGGCTAAAGATCTAATAGTTTCAACACAACATTGGATGGTGGCAAGAGGTAGAATTTGAACTCTGAGTTCTAGTTTGATAGCCAGGGTAGGCAAGATACAATAGACTTAGGTGATGACTTGGGTAGTGATTGGGACACCATGGATGAAGTTGAACCAAACATGCCAACTTCATGGCATGTATTGGGACAACAAGGTGAAGCGTTAGATAATGAAGGATGTAGTGGTGTAGATATAGGTTTGACCTTAAATGGTCCAATTTACCCTCATTGATAGTACCTTGGAGGTAGAATGATATAATATGGATATACATTTTTTTTCATTGAATTCATATTTTGCATCATATTATGATGTTTGGCTTTCTTAGTCTTCCATAAATCAAATTCCTGTGGTGTGCAATTGTGATGCAGCATAGCCAATTGGATTTCCAATTATATTTAAGTATATTACCTAATTCCACTTTTATATTTAATCTAAATTTTTTATTTGGCCTTTTAAAGAAAGGTTTCATTATCTCTATTTTTTTCGTGAGCATTTCTAGTCTTCCACTCCAAAAAAATTTGGCTTGTGTACTTTCAATGAAGCATACCAATTTTGGATTTATAAAAAAATACCAAGTTTGGGTGGAATAAATCTCTATTTCCTTTATGGCACGTTGTATCTTCCATTTTGGGACTGGGATGAGATATACACTTAAATTATTTTGGGAGGCCTCACCAATTCACCAAAAAGACATTTAAACTTACAATTTGAAATTAGGACTCATCAATTGTCCATAAAGTGATTTAAGTTTATATTTTTTTTCTAGGTTACATTTTGCGACCAAGAAGAGATTTAAACTCTTTTTAGTTTTTCATGGATTTATCAATTGACCAAGAATCGACTTAAACTTTCAATTTGAAATTAGGACTCATCAATTGACCAAGATAGTGGAGACAATATGAGAATAGAATGAATTTGTTTGGATTTAAAATTTCTAAACCAAAATAATACTCTTTTTCAATATGAATTAATTATATTTAGATGTTTCAAGTTTCATATTTATTAGAATTCATATTTGAAAAGAAAATATTATTTTGATTACTTTTGATTTGAATTTCATTAAAACATAAAAGTGTGTTGGGGACTTGGGGTAGGCTTGAGGTCCACCTCAAATCACTTCAACACACTTTTTAGTTTTTATTTTGATCTAGATTTGATACAAAAAGTAAACTAGGTGAATGCCTCAATGCTCCCTCAACCTATTTTGAGGTAGCTTTGAGGTCCACCTTAATGCTCTTTCAATATCATTTTTTATTATTTTTGAAATTCAATCTTTGAAAGAAAAAGAATTTAGTATTGTACAAAGATTTTGTGGATGTCTTATTTTTTTAGTTATGTTTTTCAGTGAATTCCAGCGATT
>OX579636.1:34549818-34692325 GCA_951230915.1 Antitrichia curtipendula
AATGATAAGTGAAAAAAAATTGATTAAATATACAAAAAAATTCTTAAGAAAATACTCATTGAAAATATCAAATACACAATACACTCATTTTGTATTACAAAATATATCACAAGAACTTGTAATTGAAGGAAACAATTGCAAAGTTTTGTATTTATAACCAATGTCAAAATAACAAAACCAATATCTAAATTGGCCTAACATATTTTGCCCATCAAAGTACAAACAATGCTTTGCAACTATTTCTTAGAGATGTGGAAATAGTTGACCCAAACTCCAAGAGCCATCAACACCTAATGCCATAACACAACGGATCATGACTTTTCTAATATAAGACATATTGTTGCAATCTACTTGCCTATTGACATCTTCAACACTATCAACAACCAATTGAAGAAAATATCTCTTACCAGGGTTGGTAAGTTTATCAAACTACTAATGATTTGCACGAGAAGTATTCTTCCAAGTATTGGCTCCAATTAATTTTGTCTTTTTGGCTTCCCAATGCTTCATCCAAGCATCTTTTATCTTCAAAATGATAAATGTATCCGTGTTACGAGTCCCTCTCTGTCGTAACAGCTGGACTTGGACGGTTGAAGAAGCAAGGGTACTTGCTTAGCAGTTACAGTGGTTACGGTAGAAGGAAGGAACCTTTCCGTGCTATGTAAGGCTTGCGTGGGGAGTCTATCCTTTATGCAATATTTTATAATGTAAAGGAATGATTTGATCCATTGTATATGATGTGACTTGAATTGCTATGAATCTCAATTGAGTCATTAATATTGGGTTCAAAGGTTGTAGAATGGTGTCACGTCGGAGTATTGGCCTTGGAATTACCGATCCATGACAATTGACAGGTTAACAAAGATGTGTTGAGCAAGGTGGAAAATACTTCAAAATTGTTTGTTTGACAATCAAAATAGTCCCTAATCTTGCTGTAATATTGTGACTAGTACAATCATCAACCCCAACCATCTTAGTTTGTTGTTGCACATCAACTTGAAAAGCTCGAGGTTCTTCAAAGTATTGGAAAATAAGTGATTGATCCATCTAACCTTTTGGTCATGTTCTATACATTATTCCTAGAATGTCATCATTAAGGCTTCTAATGGGATAATTACTATCCACATTAGTAAATATTAGCATAGAAGCTTCTATCATGGCCCGAAGTCCTCCAGAGATTCTTACAATCATAGTTATGGAATCTCCGCTTGAAACTACTTCAGCATATTTGAGAGAAGTATCTCCTCAAAATTCTAAAGTCTGATTGTTGTTAATATTGACAACAAAATTAATTTCATCAATGTTTTCTATAAGGTTCTCATTGAACAAGCCAAATTGAAATCTCCTTTGCAACACACCCAAATGATAAGTTGTATGCATTTCAATTGATCGCTCTTTTTCTACACTACATGTCAATTTGTCTCGTTGAGATAATAGAACAATATTGTGAACATCCATAAATTGTTGCATCCAACTGTAACATATTTTATCTGTAAGCAATACATCATCTTTTGAATCCCTAGATTGGTGTGTGTATATAGAGTCTTTAGCCAATAATATACTTAGCTAGTTCAATTAGCAAGCTCAAAGAAAATTTGAGTTTGGTCTTCTTGAATCGCTCAAATGCATCAAGAAGTTTGGATAAAGCCATAGTACCCAATCGGAGCAATTGACGCCATGTCCAAGAACAACCTTTGTGTACAATCGCTTTCAAATCCCAAGACAACTTATGCTACAAGAAGGTGGTGAATTTGAGTCTTCACATGTATCATTGGAAAATGTATCTTGTAGTTTCCACCATAGTGATGCTCTCATAAGGTTGGCACTTTTCTGTCCTCAAAAGTGTTGTAGAAAAGTTCCAACTATGAGTGCACAAAGGCTTCTAAGATGAGCGTTGCTAGCGCGTGAGCGGGGAGCAGGAAGTGGTGAGCGGGGAGGGCAAATTTTAATTATTAAAAAGAAATTCTTCAAAATAAGAAAATAAAGTTGAATGAACACGAATAAAAAATATGATGTAAACTGATGGAAATGGATGAAAAAAAATCCGGATGTACGTAGAAATGGACGAAGCACGGGGCGGACAATAGATGAAATTGGATGAAAAAAGTAGATGAAAAGTGGACCCAAAAAGTAGATGAAAAGTGGACCAAAAAGTAGATGAAAAATTTGGATGACAAATGGGTAGCAAAGTAGATGAAAGTGGATGAAGAAATTGGATGAGAAAGGTGGGTGACAATAAATGGGACAGCTTCACAACATCAGAGCTTCAGAAATTGGAACTCGCTCATGAAAATGGATAACTACCCGAATGACAAACTCATCAAAATCCAAATGACTAACTGATGACAAGGATTTGCTAAAAAATATTGCCTTTTACGAGAACGACGACACTACATTTACAAAAGAGGGTTCAGCTAATTGAGGACCTAAGACCGCGTAATAACAATGCTTTATAACCGTGGAAGACAATAGATCAGTGTTATAGAGAACTGATGTTTTGAAGTGGCTGCATGGTTAATGAACCTAGTTAATGAACCTAGTTAACTATGCATTCCTTCGTTGTACAGTTCGAAATCATAAAACATTTACACAGAATTGTAGCATTTCACTTGTACGCCAAAACTCAGAAGGTTCCACTGCTTTATGCGGTGTACTGAAATTAAATGTGGAAATTCATACAATGCTAATTCAAAACACAAAACATAATGTCTGAATCTAAAAAAGCAATACAGAGAACTCCAGTACATTTTTTTGATATGATGGCCTACTCCTACAAGGTTCAGAAAATGCAAGTAGTGACCCTTCTGGTCTCACTACTACTTCATTAATAACACTTGTGGTCACATGAAGATCTCTGGGAATGTATAAGCACTTTCTCTCTAATTAGGGTCTAAGTGGTTAAGTATCCCACTAAGAAGTATTAGCTTCACCTCATTGAAACTAAAACTGAGAGCATGAATGAAGCCATGTACTGGGGATTGCAGGTTACAGATGACGGTAAGAAGGAAATAAAGGTGCTTATAGTTTGACCACTGACCGCGCTTTCCTAAGGCCTTTGTCTTCATCTCTTTGAAATAAGGACACGTGCACTCTGGAAACGATGAAATCGTAAGCATGTATTGCTCAGTCCGCGGTTCTACTCCAGAAGTTAAACAAACTATGCATCCAAATCCAGGGTGAGGAACCATAGTCACTCTATAAATTTGTGCATTCAATATCATAGCTGAAGCGGTATTGTTTGCATGTTTCCCTGTAGGTGCCTTGAGGTTCCGACGAATGATTTTTCCTGATCGTAATTTAGGATGTTCGTCAGGTGCCTATGGAATGGGATAAGCATTGACCAAGTCAACCCCACACTCTCCCCCAAACAACCTGCGAGGTGAAATTACTTCACGTTGAGGAAGTCTGAAGCCAGCTGATTCTAAGGCTAAAATCTCTTGCTTTGACAAGGTAGTGCCCCTTTTAACAGGCCAAATGTCAGGAACGGGGGGTTTAGACAACACCCACTTCCGCTTTGTCCCCTTCACACAACGTTCTATATCATCATTGCAAAAATAGAACTCCAGACGCTCGTTTTTATTTTTCTTGTAATTCACCATCATACCTGTATATGTTGGTGCTGCTGTGCTGACGCTATTTTGGACAATTCTTGTTGTGCATTTCTTCTTTGTATTTGCTTGAAGGGCAAAACATGCCTTTGCAGATGTTTGGGGAAGTCTTGCAATGTGCCAGGTCAGGACATCACAGTCGGTCTCTTGGATACATGATACATGGAAGGAAGGACCTTGAGTACGGCACTGGGATTCCTGCCGCGTTTCAATAAACAAGGGTACGTCTACTTCCACAGTTGGGCACACATCCTCTACAATTGGGGTTAGAGAAGGAGCACTTGTGGAAGCCTTCCACGATCTTGTCTGTACTCGGAGATGTGAGAAGTTCACTTTATCCGGTCTATATGAATCATGCTCGCATCCCAAAGGGTGGTCCGCCTTTCGTTTCTGTGATCCAAATACTTCTTCACCTTCAAAATGAGGCTGTCTACTAAAAAATTCTTGAACTGATGGAAGGCTTGAAATAGCTTCAGTGAGCACCTTCGGATTCCCGCTTCGTTGAGCTGATCGTTGGGCAATGCGGAGTAGTAATTCTTCTTTTCCAGGACCCGTCCCCGCATCTCCGCCTTTAAGGTATTGGTAATACCTTACCATCTGCATAAACGCTCTGACAAAATCATCAACAGTGGCAATGTATAAATCGTTCCCACGATTTCCAGACTGTTGAAGCCACTTATTGTGTACAGTCTCGGCGAGGTTGCACAAGGGCATCTCGGCCTTCTCCATGTCAAACAGATCTTGAAGACATCGGAAGCATGTCAAATTAGTATAAACGACTAACATCATTAATTCACTTGCCACTTATCAAAACATAAAAATAAGACTTGCTGAAGAAATACACTTACCAGTTGCATGAACCCCCCCCATTGCCGATAACGAAAGTGCCAAAATGAGAGCCAAAGTTCCAAACGATGTAGGCCGTCTTCAGTTGTGGCACCGGATGAGGTCCACCATACTTTAATCGCAAGGTAATGTTCTTCAGATTGTTCCGTTGAAATGGCATTTTTGTACTGTTTGCATAGAAGTCGGTGTTGATCTTGTAAGTCCGCCTGTATATCAGCCTTTGTATGCTTTTCCATGGATTGGGTCCAATGAAAAAGGCAAGTCCGCTCTCGATTCTCCATGGGTACACTAGTGTCACCTGATCCGTAGATAATTCGTACCGCATTCCAATTTGCTTGGGCACTATCTGCCATGAACCCTTTGAACTGAGTTTTAGGGACCCCATGTCTCTGCAGAACTGAATTTAGGTTTGTCCAGAATATGACTTGTGCAATACATTCTTCTGATTGCATGTCGCACATGGCAATGGTCATTACTCGACAGTATACACTGTCATAAACGTGGCATGCCATGGTAGTCCATCCTTTTACCCGTTTCACATGATCAAACATCATCCAAGCATCCTAGAGGTCACCACCACTTTGCATACGCTTGACCAAGTCTACTCCACTGCCTGGACCTACTTCCGACATTTTGAAGACAAATACCTTGTCCTTGTCAGAGCCTTGACCTGGGAATTTGCTCTCTTAAACAAATGCCCAAGTACTTGCCCCCCGCAACTTTGTTATGCTATCCATAACTCCAAACCTCCTCAGGTACTTGAAAGAAGCGACCTCGTTACGAATACTGGGTGAACTGAAATACTTACATTTATCCAAGACAGGTACGAGTTCTTCAATATTCAAAGTCTTCTGCAATTCTCCATCAGGGCATAGAAGAAGTTCACCCAATAGTTCTTTTGTGGCCTCCAAAACAATGGCTGAATTTCTGCCAATTGGTGTCTTCTCCATTTGATCTCCTATTAGGCTTCGAGTCCTCTCCTTCATGTCGCGAAGCTCACCATCCTTGACGGGATGCTAATGATCGCCGAGATGAACAAATGCACGAGTTATAAGCGGATTCCCCAAGACGTAATACACCCTCACAGCGCAACGAGATATACAACTTGGCGCTTCCTTACAAATCTTGCAGACAAGGGTAGAGCCAGTTGGATGCGGTACTCCAATATCAAGCGGGCTAGGAGAGAAGCCTTCCTACTCCAACTCGTTTACTGGATTTGTTCTTTGCACTCGACCCAAGTACTCGCAATTTCCGTTCTCGCATCTGAGATGACCAACACATACGGAGGTACGAAATGACAAGCCATGACTGTTTGTTATATTTGTAGTAATCATTTTTGTCCACACATGACCATCGTACCTCTTATCCATACCAATCATTTGTTTCGCATATGATGGAGCCTCCAACGAATCAACGGCTGGTAATTCAAAAATAACGTCGCCATTGAAATTCGAAGGAAGCACTGTAACCTTGTGTGTTGTAATTGTGTCGTAATCTATTTTAGACATAGCATTTCTACATCCCTTCCGTCCATGAAGTCCTTTCAAACAATCAATTACCGATGCTACAGAAGCAGTTTTGGTACTGGGAATCACAGTAACAGTCTGCTCTCCCAAATTAGAATTAGAGACTGGAATATCTGACGAGCGGTCCCATGCTTTCAAAGTTGGTTCCGTGTTCTCAATGTCAGAGTCATCGCTGAGAAGGGTTACTGTGAAGACACCAGGCTCAACTTTAGGAACCTTCATAGGTGGTGTCTGAAATGACGAAGAAGAAAAATGCTGATCAGGCACTAAGTCTGCGGATTCCGACCGATCAGAATTACTTACCCCATAGGCCCTATATTTCCCAGCTTTCAAGTGCCACAATCTATTCACGCCTTCCAAAATAGGTACTTGACCGACAGTGTGATTTAGGACTTTCGTCTCTACGTCAAATATTTCTTCATCGATATGCAGAGAGTCCGCTTGTAAGTTAAATCTAATACCCAATCAAAAGGCGGACACCGCAGCGACACCATCAAGGTCCAGCGGAAACAATATAGGAACCCCATCAGCGGCGCCATTCACGATCACCATATCCAGAAACTTTGACATTGCAAAATATTCCAATTCACAGCATGGACACAAACAATCTCACGATCACCATGTGACGCTTTCTAACACGTAAACTACGAACTCATAGTCCAGGGAGGTACATGAAATAACACAGCAAGTAAATAAACTGAATCCTACATACCGGACGATGCAGAGGATGATAATTTATCTATAATTCAATGAAACCAATATTAGGAACGCCTCATTATACAACTTTGGCGTTACGGCCGTCATTATATATAATGAAATTTATAATTAATTTTTTACCTCACTAGAAGTAACAACTGAGTTGGTTAAGAGGATTTCGGCCGTCCTACAAAACTAAGAATATAGACTCCTCCAACGTTAACATGTAAGCACATCGTATGCAATAAAATATAACCGGAACATTTGTAATAAAGACCAAATTCTATGACAAGGCAACCTTCCAAAGAGGCATTGCGATTGAAAAATGGATATCCCGGCCACTAATTAGGACGGTAGGCATTAACTTTTGTTCCCACAGTGATGGTACGAAGCTAATTAGGTAACAAAATACAATAAATGTCTGACAATAATTAAATACAATGTCAGCTTTCTCCAGCCAATCATTCGACAATCAGTTACTTCAAAAGATGTATTTAAAGTAATAAACAAGGGAATCCTGACGGCTATGCGTCAAGATACACAGGCACGGAAGGAACATGAATTACTAATATCCAGCGTCATAAAGATGCATATTATGTGATACACTATATTATTTGCTACTAATAACAAAACTGTGACATTACCGTTTGAGATGAATACAGTTCAATCATTTGTATCAACAACGACCCAGGAGTATTTATCGTGTATGAGTAATCATTATATAACATTCTGAAATAACCCAACATTATTTGACTATACGTGGGGGACCCTGAAGGCCATACCCTTCAAACAACTACTACTGTACATCAAAGGAATCTGGATCAGAAACAAACGTAACAGCATAAATGCCAATATCCATGAGTGTAATCGTGTCGACTATGTTTGACACTGTCTATGCGTGTCCACCAGGGCTGATAAGGATTTCGTCACTGCTGTAAGAGACCATTACGTAGAACTTCATATTAGAATTTGAGAATACAGAAAATACTATTAAGTGACTCTATCAACTGATGATTAAGGCTAATAACATTAATGAACTTGTAAACTCACAACGTCATAATCGTTTTATAAATTATACTAATCGAATCACTGACACACTATCGACAAAATTTATCCCCCCAGACAGAAGGCACAAGATATATGGATTATCCATTACCTTAGAAAACAACGGATGGGGAATTTCATGACTGAGAAATATTGAAACACTGTTAGAAAAATCCATGGTAAAGTCCATCCAAAGAACTAATGACGCACCAGTTCTCCCAGGAAGTCAAGGTCGGCGAGAAAGGATGGGGAGACCGGGAAGTGTGTGACGGCGGGGATCCAGCTGGCGCGTCGGAGACGACACGAGCGGTAAGGAACGGCGGGGAAGAGAAGGGCAGCGAGGAAGCCTGGACTGGCGCAGCGGTGCATTCCCTTCGACAAAATTGTTCTCCTGATTTTTGACGTCGTTGGAGCGTGGACTATCTGAAGTTGGTTGCGAGCGAAGCAAAGATGGATGGGGTTCACAACTTACGGCCAAGGGCGGGGAAGGCGAACGCAATCCCAGGACCTTCGGCAAACTCGGCACAGGTAATATTGCGTCCGGAAAAAGCCTCTTCTCGGAACCAGGTAAGGATTTTGAACTCTCAACTTCTCATCCTGTCTCGCATGCATGACTCAGTACGCGTCGCCCACAGCCTGAATGGCTAAATCCAGAGCCAGGTTTTACTAGGGTTTAAGGCAAGCCCAATCCGCTCCGCTCAAGGCAGCTGGTCACCTCAGCGAGCGGGGGTCAAGCCTGCCAAGCGTGTTTATATTTCTTTTTTGCTTTCGACTACGTGCTAGGGTCACATTCTCGTCAGCTTAGTATTAGCGTTGCATGGCCTGGTCATGGCGGAGCTCGTCTCGGCCCCGAGAGAAGTCCCAGGGTCACGGGGTCATGCATAACCTCTTCTGATCGTTCTGGTTTCGGGACGGAGCTCAGTCCCTTTCGGAAACACCACCCGCTCCCCATGACCATCTAGTCACCGCACCAGAGGTTGGACAAGCCAGCCAGTCCCTGTTGGATATATATTTTTTTTGTTTCTCCAGTTGGGTCTCACGTCACGTTCTCTTCAATTTTGCATTCTGCTGCATGGCCTGGTCATGGCGGAGCTCGTCCCGGCCCCGAGAGAAGTCCCAGGGTCACGGGGTCATGCATAACCTCTTCTGATCGTTTTGGTTTCGGGACGGAGCTCAGTCCCTTTCGGAAACACCACCCGCTCCCCATGACCATCTGGTCACCGCACCAGAGGTTGGACAAGCCAGCCAGTCCCTGTTGGATATATATTTTTTTTGTTTCTCCAGTTGGGTCTCACGTCACGTTCTCTTCAATTTTGCATTCTGCTGCATGGCCTGGTCATGGCGGAGCTCGTCTCGGCCCCGAGAGAAGTCCCAGGGTCACGGGGTCATGCATAACCTCTTCAAATCGTTCTGGTATGGGGACGGAGCTCAGTCCCTTTCGGGAACACCACCCGCTCCCCGTGACCATCTGGTCACTGCACCAGAGGTTGGACAAGCCAGCCAGTCCCTTTTGGATATATATTTTTTTTGTTTCTCCAGTTGGGTCTCACGTCACGTTCTCTTCAGTTTTGCATTCTGCTGCATGGCCTGGTCATGGCGGAGCTCGTCTCGGCCCCGAGAGAAGTCCCAGGGTCACGGGGTCATGCATAACCTCTTCTGATCGTTTTGGTTTCGAGACGGAGCTCAGTCCCTTTCGGGAACACCACCCGCTCCCCGTGACCATCTGGTCACTGCACCAGAGGTTGGACAAGCCAGCCAGTCCCTTTTGGATATATATTTTTTTTGTTTCTCCAGTTGGGTCTCACGTCACGTTCTCTTCAGTTTTGCATTCTGCTGCATGGCCTGGTCATGGCGGAGCTCGTCTCGGCCCCGAAAGAAGTCCCAGGGTCACGGGGTCATGCATAACCTCTTCTGATCGTTTTGGTTTCGGGACGGAGCTCAGTCCCTTTCGGGAACACCACCCGCTCCCCGTGACCATCTGGTCACCGCACCAGAGGTTGGACAAGCCAGCCAGTCCCTGTTGGATATATATTTTTTTTGTTTCTTCAGTTGGGTCTCACGTCACATTCTCTTCAATTTTGCATTCTGCTGCATGGCCTGGTCATGGCGGAGCTCGTCTCGGCCCCGAGAGAAGTCCCAGGGTCACGGGGTCATGCATAACCTCTTCTGATCGTTTTGGTTTCGGAACGGAGCTCAGTCGCATTCGGAAACACCACCCGCTCCCCATGACCATCTAGTCACCGCACCAGAGGTTGGACAAGCCAGCCAGTCCCTTTTGGATATATATTTTTTTTGTTTCTCCAGTTGGGTCTCACGTCACGTTCTCTTCAGTTTTGCATTCTGCTGCATGGCCTGGTCATGGCGGAGCTCGTCTTGGCCCCAAGAGAAGTCCCAGCGTCACGGGGTCATGCATAACCTCTTCTGATCGTTCTGGTATCGGGACGGAGCTCAGTCCCTTTCGGGAATACCACCCGCTCCCCGTGACCATCTGGTCACCGCACCAGAGGTTGGACAAGCCAGCCAGTCCCTGTTGGATATATATTTTTTTTGTTTCTCCAGTTGGGTCTCACGTCACATTCTCTTCAATTTTGCATTCTGCTGCATGGCCTGGTCATGGCGGAGCTCGTCTCGGCCCCGAAAGAAGTCCCAGGGTCACGGGGTCATGCATAACCTCTTCAAATCGTTCTGGTATCGGGACGGAGCTCAGTCCCTTTCGGGAACACCACCCGCTCCCCGTGACCATCTGGTCACCGCACCAGAGGTTGGACAAGCCAGCCAGTCCCTGTTGGATATATATTTTTTTTGTTTCTCCAGTTGGGTCTCACGTCACGTTCTCTTCAATTTTGCATTCTGCTGCATGGCCTGGTTGGAACGTTACGGAACGTCCGGAAACTAAACTTAATACATAAAATAGAAATATATAGGAGAAGAACTTTGAGATTTTTGCATAAGTATAGAAGTTTAGACACTAGAAACCTACATTAGAAAAGATCTCTTTCGTAGGAAAGTTAAAACTGTAATTAGGTTAAAACAGTGTTCCGGAACCAGTAGCCGGATAGTCGGAAGTTCCGGATCGTAGGGGTTCCGGCTAGGGAACTTACGGGAACTCCACCGGTTCGGGAACTTAGGGTTTCGTGCCGCTATATAAACCCCGCCGCCATTCTCATTCGGTCTCTTTTCTCTGCGGCATTTTCGCGAGTACGTTTAGTGAGAGAAAGAGTGGTGAGATAGGATCGGGGTAGGAAGCGGAAGTAAGGTCGGTGCAACTCCGGAAGACCGACAGGATGACGGAAACTCGAGCCCGTAGACTGGCGGTGACCGCACGGACTGTCAGCCCGGTGATTCCGTTCGATACGGATCGCCATAGAGAGTTGCAAGAGGATTTAGAGACCATGGGCTGTGTCGGATTCTTACACCGCCCATGGGACTTGAAGAGTGAAGGAATGATTGAAGAACTCCTTTACGGAGTTCCCAATCAGTATGAGTTGACGGTGAGGGGCCGCCCGAGAGCGTGGACACAAGAGCTCTGGGCCGGAACGTACTTTGCACTGAACCGGGGGCATGGATGGGCCGACCGGACGGAGAAGTTTGCGGCAGAAAGATTCCGGAACTCCGCCGACCCAAAAGAGGGGTTTGCAGCGACGGATTGCGTGTATGCCCGGGATCAGCAACTCTTAGAGTTCCTGATCCCCATCCTGTATCCGGAAAAGCCTAGCCGGGTGACCACCACGGTGGCCAACACCATTTTTGGGGCTTTAGGAAACAGGGTTAACCCGCCCCCAAGACCCGTAAATTGGGGCGGACTTATTCACACGATTGTGGATAAGTTAGCGAATGGGATTTCAGGACGGAAGACCAGTTACATTAGCCCGTACTTGTTCCACTTGTACCACCGGATGGAAACCCTAAGCGAGCCGGAGCAGCTTATGTACAAGAAAGGGGAAAATCTCCTCAAGTACGGGCTGAGACCGGAACCGCAGCCGGAGGAGCCGGAATCTGAGGAGGAGGACGTTCCGGAGGAAACACAGACCACTCCGGAGAAGGCCGGAACCAGTAGGCGGAAGTCCACCGACCGGACAGCGCGAGGGAAACAAGTGGCGGAAGGTTCCGTCCAGCCGGAAAGCCCACACGAGGAGGTGGATCCAGTCGAGAACGCCATACATTGGCTGCGAACGACGAGGACGGTGAACGACCGGATGGCAGCAGTACTCCAAGACGTTTGCCATTCGTTAGGAGTGAAGGACGAGAGAGAGATCTTGGCCGCCATCGCACGAAGACCGAATCCGGAAGACGTCAAGGTTCTGTACGATCAGATCCGGAGTCTTCAGGAGGAACGGGATCAGTTCCGGAGCCAGCACCAGTGGTCGGAACGGGAGATGCACATCGCAAACCGGAAGTCCACGGAAGCGATGGCTCTAGTACGGAAGCTGGGAGAACTGATCGACCTTCCGGCCAGCACCATCTCGAGGGCCCAACTCTGGAACTCACAGATGGTGGCCCAAGGCCACATTACCGGAACGAAGGTCGTGCTCATCCTGACGGATTTCGAGGCCCGGATGGAGGGGGTGCTGAAGGAGATGCGACAGCTGATTGGAAGCCTCGACCCGAACCTGCTTGACCAAGCAATGTTCGCTGATCTTCCGGGAGGAGAGTTCCAAGAAACCCATGGAGCCGGAACTTCAACGGGAAAGAGGAATCCGGAAATCCCGACTCACGTGGTCACTTATCCGGAGGTTAAAACGCCGAAGGAAGCAAGCACACAGACCACCGTCCAGGAGGGGACAGCCGGAAGACAGGCGGCGGTAAACCTGTTTCCGCCTCTTCAGCTGACGGAGACGGAAGCTGAGGCCATAGCAGCAGCAAGTGTCCGGAATCCTGCCCGGACCGATCCGGACAGGTTTATGCATATGCAGAACACTCCACCACCAGCGAATCCGGGCAACACCGTCATTAATTTGACGGAGACAAAGACGACACGGCAGCGACACACGAGGATCGAGGAGCCGCTGGAGATCGATGAGACGGAAGAGGAATCTGCGGAGTCTCACTCCCAATCGGAAGGGACGGATTCTGATCCGCCTCAAATCCGGACTCGGTCGGCAACGAAGAGGACTCCAGCAAAGGTAACTGCCCGGAAGTCCACTCCAGCGAATCTTAGGGCCGGACCATCGACAAAGAAGCCCCGCAAATGACTAGTGCGGATGGGTGTCTTTTTAGTTAGGATTTTGACTTATTAGTTATTTCCGGAAACGGGTAACCCGGACTGTGGGCCCCTAGTTCCGGACTTTTAGGCTGTCAAACGGCTTTCCGGTTTTGCCAGAACGGTTATTAGGACCGTTAGCCGGATTTTTAGTTGGCCGTTGGCCGGGTTTTGTATGGGCCTTTTGGCCGCTTTTTGTTTGCTTTTAAGGGCAGGTCGGCTTGTTGGCCTGTCATTCCCTTTCTTGTCATTTAATCGAAGCTTACCGGAGATCAATTTGATCATCTCTTTGCGTATCGCGTTGATGATTGAGTCGTACACTGGTTTGTGAGTGAGAGTGTGTGAGAGGGAGTCCGGATTCTTGGGTTGACGGATACATATGCTGTGACGAAAGAGCTTTAAATGTGTGAATGAAGAGCTGTGCATGGTGCCTTTAAATTGCTGGAACGGTGATCCGGTGGAAGCCTGTTACGGGTGAGGGTGCGAGTCCGGAAGTCCAGGGAGGATTCCGTGCGGAGATAAGCAACCGCCTGAGGAATTATCCCAGCCATCGGAAGGTCTGCCAACCTCTGGAGCACTCGAGAGATACAAACTCAGCACTACAATCCGGAAAGTCTGGATCTGTCGTTGTAGTAAGGTGGATCTAACCGGGCCCTGTGTGACCTACTTTCCGGATACGTCATCTGGAAGATTGTGAGGGTACGGATTCTCCCTTTGCTATTACTGTATAATTCTTGGGTGTTTTGTTTTGTTTGTTACGGATAGACAGTGTGAACCAAGAGTGGCGAGTCCCTGCCCCACAGAAAGGTCAATAGTGGACCCCCTAAGGGTGAAACAGGGGTATCTAAAACCAGTTACTTGAGAGAGTTGGAACCGGAATCCGGAATAGGGCGGAACCGGATTGGAATCCGGAAAATACTAGTTTCCGGAAGATAGCAATAGAGTGTACGGATTGCTTGGGGTGTTCTTGGAAGTGATCCGGATACCCAAAACTTGCAGCAACATACTAGAATTCCCTGGGACGATAACTCGTGTCATCTTACCACATTTTTGTATTAAAGATACTTACGCGCTAACTACGCGTGCGACACTGATCATGGCGCAGCTCGTCTCGGCCCCGAGAGAAGTCCCAGGGTCACGGGGTCATGCATAACCTCTTCTGATCGTTTTGGTTTCGAGACGGAGCTCAGTCCCTTTCGGAAACACCACCCGCTCCCCGTGACCATCTGGTCACTGCCCTAGAGGTTGGACAAGCCAGCCAGTCCCTTTTGGATATATATTTTTTTTGTTTCTCCAGTTGGGTCTCACGTCACGTTCTCTTCAGTTTTGCATTCTGCTGCATGGCCTGGTCATGGCGGAGCTCGTCTCGGCCCCGAAAGAAGTCCCAGGGTCACGGGGTCATGCATAACCTCTTCTGATCGTTTTGGTTTCGGGACGGAGCTCAGTCCCTTTCGGGAACACCACCCGCTCCCCGTGACCATCTAGTCACCGCACCAGAGGTTGGACAAGCCAGCCAGTCCCTGTTGGATATATTTTTCTTTTGTTTCTTCAGTTGGGTCTCACGTCACATTCTCTTCAATTTTGCATTCTGCTGCATGGCCTGGTCATGGCGGAGCTCGTCTCGGCCCCGAGAGAAGTCCCAGGGTCACGGGGTCATGCATAACCTCTTCTGATCGTTTTGGTTTCAGGACGGAGCTCAGTCCCTTTCGGAAACACCACCCGCTCCCCGTGACCATCTAGTCACCGCACCAGAGGTTGGACAAGCCAGCCAGTCCCTGTTGGATATATATTTTTTTTGTTTCTCCAGTTGGGTCTCACGTCACGTTCTCTTCAATTTTGCGTTCTGCTGCATGGCCTGGTCATGGCGGAGCTCGTCTCGGCCCCGAGAGAAGTCCCAGGGTCACGGGGTCATGCATAACCTCTTCTGATCGTTTTGGTTTCGGAACGGAGCTCAGTCCCTTTCGGAAACACCACCCGCTCCCCATGACCATCTAGTCACCGCACCAGAGGTTGGACAAGCTAGCCAGTCCCTGTTGGATATATATTTTTTTTGTTTCTCCAGTTGGGTGTCACGTCACGTTCTCTTCAATTTTGCGTTCTGCTGCATGGCCTGGTCATGGCGGAGCTCGTCTCGGCCCCGAGAGAAGTCCCAGGGTCACGGGGTCATGCATAACCTCTTCTGATCGTTTTGGTTTCGGAACGGAGCTCAGTCGCATTCGGAAACACCACCCGCTCCCCATGACCATCTAGTCACCGCACCAGAGGTTGGACAAGCCAGCCAGTCCCTTTTGGATATATATTTTTTTTGTTTCTCCAGTTGGGTCTCACGTCAAATTCTCTTCAGTTTTGCATTCTGCTGCATGGCCTGGTCATGGCGGAGTTCGTCTCGGCCCCGAGAGAAGTCCCAGGGTCACGGGGTCATGCATAACCTCTTCAAATCGTTCTGGTATGGGGACGGAGCTCAGTCCCTTTCGGGAACACCACCCGCTCCCCGTGACCATCTGGTCAGTGCACCAGAGGTTGGACAAGCCAGCCAGTCCCTGTTGGATATATATTTTTTTTGTTTCTCCAGTTGGGTCTCACGTCACGTTCTCTTCAGTTTTGCATTCTGCTGCATGGCCTGGTCATGGCGGAGTTCGTCTCGGCCCCGAGAGAAGTCCCAGGGTCACGGGGTCATGCATAACTTCTTCTGATCGTTTTGGTTTCGGAACGGAGCTCAGTCCCTTTCGGAAACACCACCCGCTCCCCGTGACCATCTAGTCACCGCACCAGAGGTTGGACAAGCCAGCCAGTCCCTGTTGGATATATATTTTTTTTGTTTCTCCAGTTGGGTCTCACGTCACGTTCTCTTCAATTTTGCGTTCTGCTGCATGGCCTGGTCATGGCGGAGCTCGTCTCGGCCCCAAGAGAAGTCCCAGGGTCACGGGGTCATGCATAACCTCTTCTGATCGTTCTGGTTTCGGAACGGAGTTCAGTCGCATTCGGGAACACCACCCGCTCCCCGTGACCATCTGGTCAGTGCACCAGAGGTTGGACAAGCCAGCCAGTCCCTTTTGGATATATATTTTTTTTGTTTCTCCAGTTGGGTCTCACTTCACGTTCTCTTCAATTTTGCGTTCTACTGCATGGCCTGGTCATGGCGGAGTTCGTCTCGGCCCCGAGAGAAGTCCCAGGGTCACGGGGTCATGCATAACCTCTTCTGATCGTTTTGGTTTCGGAACGGAGCTCAGTCCCTTTCGGAAACACCACCCGCTCCCCATGACCATCTAGTCACCGCACCAGAGGTTGGACAAGCCAGCCAGTCCCTGTTGGATATATATTTTTTTTGTTTCTCCAGTTGGGTCGCACGTCACGTTCTCTTCAATTTTGCGTTCTGCTGCATGGCCTGGTCATGGCGGAGCTCGTCTCGGCCCCGAGAGAAGTCCCAGGGTCACGGGATCATGCATAACTTCTTCTGATCGTTTTGGTTTCGGAACGGAGCTCAGTCCCTTTCGGAAACACCACCCGCTCTCCATGACCATCTAGTCACCGCACCAGAGGTTGGACAAGCCAGCCAGTCCCTTTTGGATATATATTTTTTTTATTTCTCCAGTTGGGTCTCACGTCACGTTCTCTTAAATTTTGTATTCTGTTGCATGGCCTGGTCATGGCGGAGTTCGTCTCGGCCCCGAGAGAAGTCCCAGGGTCACGGGGTCATGCATAACTTCTTCTGATCGTTTTGGTTTCGGAACGGAGCTCAGTCCCTTTCGGAAACACCACCCGCTCCCCATGACCATCTAGTCACCGCACCAGAGGTTGGACAAGCCAGCCTGTCCCTGTTGGATATATATTTTTTTTGTTTCTCCAGTTGGGTCTCACGTCACGTTCTCTTCAATTTTGCGTTCTACTGCATGGCCTGGTCATGGCGGAGCTCGTCTCGGCCCCGAGAGAAGTCCTAGGGTCACGGGGTCATGCATAACTTCTTCTGATCGTTTTGGTTTCGGAACGGAGCTCAGTCCCTTTCGGAAACACCACCCGCTCCCCATGACCATCTAGTCACCGCACCAGAGGTTGGACAAGCCAGCCAGTCCCTGTTGGATATATATTTTTTTTGTTTCTCCAGTTGGGTCTCACGTCACGTTCTCTTCAATTTTGCGTTCTACTGCATGGCCTGGTCATGGCGGAGCTCGTCTCGGCCCCGAGAGAAGTCCCAGGGTCACGGGATCATGCATAACTTCTTCTGATCGTTTTGGTTTCGGAACGGAGCTCAGTCCCTTTCGGAAACACCACCCGCTCCCCATGACCATCTAGTCACCGCACCAGAGGTTGGACAAGCCAGCCAGTCCCTTTTGGATATATATTTTTTTTGTTTCTCCAGTTGGGTCGCACGTCACGTTCTCTTCAATTTTGCGTTCTACTGCATGGCCTGGTCATGGCGGAGCTCGTCTCGGCCCCGAGAGAAGTCCTAGGGTCACGGGGTCATGCATAACTTCTTCTGATCGTTTTGGTTTCGGAACGGAGCTCAGTCCCTTTCGGAAACACCACCCGCTCTCCATGACCATCTAGTCACCGCACCAGAGGTTGGACAAGCCAGCCAGTCCCTGTTGGATATATTTTTTTTTTGTTTCTTCAGTTGGGTCTCACGTCACATTCTCTTCAATTTTGCATTCTGCTGCATGGCCTGGTCATGGCGGAGCTCGTCTCGGCCCCGAGAGAAGTCCCAGGGTCACGGGGTCATGCATAACCTCTTCTGATCGTTTTGGTTTCGGGACGGAGCTCAGTCCCTTTCGGAAACACCACCCGCTCCCCGTGACCATCTAGTCACCGCACCAGAGGTTGGACAAGCCAGCCAGTCCCTGTTGGATATATATTTTTTTTGTTTCTCCAGTTGGGTCTCACGTCACGTTCTCTTCAATTTTGCGTTCTGCTGCATGGCCTGGTCATGGCGGAGCTCGTCTCGGCCCCGAGAGAAGTCCCAGGGTCACGGGGTCATGCATAACCTCTTCTGATCGTTTTGGTTTCGGAACGGAGCTCAGTCCCTTTCGGAAACACCACCCGCTCCCCATGACCATCTAGTCACCGCACCAGAGGTTGGACAAGCTAGCCAGTCCCTGTTGGATATATATTTTTTTTGTTTCTCCAGTTGGGTGTCACGTCACGTTCTCTTCAATTTTGCGTTCTGCTGCATGGCCTGGTCATGGCGGAGCTCGTCTCGGCCCCGAGAGAAGTCCCAGGGTCACGGGGTCATGCATAACCTCTTCTGATCGTTTTGGTTTCGGAACGGAGCTCAGTCGCATTCGGAAACACCACCCGCTCCCCATGACCATCTAGTCACCGCACCAGAGGTTGGACAAGCCAGCCAGTCCCTTTTGGATATATATTTTTTTTGTTTCTCCAGTTGGGTCTCACGTCAAATTCTCTTCAGTTTTGCATTCTGCTGCATGGCCTGGTCATGGCGGAGTTCGTCTCGGCCCCGAGAGAAGTCCCAGGGTCACGGGGTCATGCATAACCTCTTCAAATCGTTCTGGTATGGGGACGGAGCTCAGTCCCTTTCGGGAACACCACCCGCTCCCCGTGACCATCTGGTCAGTGCACCAGAGGTTGGACAAGCCAGCCAGTCCCTTTTGGATATATATTTTTTTTGTTTCTCCAGTTGGGTCTCACGTCACGTTCTCTTCAGTTTTGCATTCTGCTGCATGGCCTGGTCATGGCGGAGTTCGTCTCGGCCCCGAGAGAAGTCCCAGGGTCACGGGGTCATGCATAACTTCTTCTGATCGTTTTGGTTTCGGAACGGAGCTCAGTCCCTTTCGGAAACACCACCCGCTCCCCGTGACCATCTAGTCACCGCACCAGAGGTTGGACAAGCCAGCCAGTCCCTGTTGGATATATATTTTTTTTGTTTCTCCAGTTGGGTCTCACGTCACGTTCTCTTCAATTTTGCGTTCTACTGCATGGCCTGGTCATGGCGGAGCTCGTCTCGGCCCCAAGAGAAGTCCCAGGGTCACGGGGTCATGCATAACCTCTTCTGATCGTTCTGGTTTCGGAACGGAGTTCAGTCGCATTCGGGAACACCACCCGCTCCCCGTGACCATCTGGTCAGTGCACCAGAGGTTGGACAAGCCAGCCAGTCCCTTTTGGATATATATTTTTTCTGTTTCTCCAGTTGGGTCTCACTTCACGTTCTCTTCAATTTTGCGTTCTACTGCATGGCCTGGTCATGGCGGAGTTCGTCTCGGCCCCGAGAGAAGTCCCAGGGTCACGGGGTCATGCATAACCTCTTCTGATCGTTTTGGTTTCGGAACGGAGCTCAGTCCCTTTCGGAAACACCACCCGCTCCCCATGACCATCTAGTCACCGCACCAGAGGTTGGACAAGCCAGCCAGTCCCTGTTGGATATATATTTTTTTTGTTTCTCCAGTTGGGTCGCACGTCACGTTCTCTTCAATTTTGCGTTCTGCTGCATGGCCTGGTCATGGCGGAGCTCGTCTCGGCCCCGAGAGAAGTCCCAGGGTCACGGGATCATGCATAACTTCTTCTGATCGTTTTGGTTTCGGAACGGAGCTCAGTCCCTTTCGGAAACACCACCCGCTCTCCATGACCATCTAGTCACCGCACCAGAGGTTGGACAAGCCAGCCAGTCCCTTTTGGATATATATTTTTTTTATTTCTCCAGTTGGGTCTCACGTCACGTTCTCTTAAATTTTGTATTCTGTTGCATGGCCTGGTCATGGCGGAGTTCGTCTCGGCCCCGAGAGAAGTCCCAGGGTCACGGGGTCATGCATAACTTCTTCTGATCGTTTTGGTTTCGGAACGGAGCTCAGTCCCTTTCGGAAACACCACCCGCTCCCCATGACCATCTAGTCACCGCACCAGAGGTTGGACAAGCCAGCCTGTCCCTGTTGGATATATATTTTTTTTGTTTCTCCAGTTGGGTCTCACGTCACGTTCTCTTCAATTTTGCATTCTGCTGCATGGCTTGGTCATGGCGGAGTTCGTCTCGGCCCCGAGAGAAGTCCTAGGGTCACGGGGTCATGCATAACTTCTTCTGATCGTTTTGGTTTCGGAACGGAGCTCAGTCCCTTTCGGAAACACCACCCGCTCCCCATGACCATCTAGTCACCGCACCAGAGGTTGGACAAGCCAGCCAGTCCCTGTTGGATATATATTTTTTTTGTTTCTCCAGTTGGGTCTCACGTCACGTTCTCTTCAATTTTGCGTTCTACTGCATGGCCTGGTCATGGCGGAGCTCGTCTCGGCCCCGAGAGAAGTCCCAGGGTCACGGGATCATGCATAACTTCTTCTGATCGTTTTGGTTTCGGAACGGAGCTCAGTCCCTTTCGGAAACACCACCCGCTCCCCATGACCATCTAGTCACCGCACCAGAGGTTGGACAAGCCAGCCAGTCCCTTTTGGATATATATTTTTTTTGTTTCTCCAGTTGGGTCGCACGTCACGTTCTCTTCAATTTTGCGTTCTACTGCATGGCCTGGTCATGGCGGAGCTCGTCTCGGCCCCGAGAGAAGTCCCAGGGTCACGGGATCATTCATAACCTCTTCTGATCGTTTTGGTTTCGGAACGGAGCTCAGTCCCTTTCGGAAACACCACCCGCTCTCCATGACCATCTAGTCACCGCACCAGAGGTTGGACAAGCCAGCCAGTCCCTTTTGGATATATTTTTTTTTTGTTTCTCCAGTTGGGTCTCACGACACGTTCTCTTCAATTTTGCGTTCTACTGCATGGCCTGGTCATGGCGGAGCTCGTCTCGGCCCCGAGAGAAGTCCCAGGGTCACGGGATCATGCATAACCTCTTCTGATCGTTTTGGTTTCGGAACGGAGCTCAGTCCCTTTCGGAAACACCACCCGCTCTCCATGACCATCTAGTCACCGCACCAGAGGTTGGACAAGCCAGCCTGTCCCTGTTGGATATATATTTTTTTTGTTTCTCCAGTTGGGTCTCACGTCACGTTCTCTTCAATTTTGCGTTCTACTGCATGGCCTGGTCATGGCGGAATTCGTCTCGGCCCCGAGAGAAGTCCCAGGGTCACGGGATCATGCATAACTTCTTCTGATCGTTTTGGTTTCGGAACGGAGCTCAGTCCCTTTCGGAAACACCACCCGCTCCCCATGACCATCTAGTCACCGCACCAGAGGTTGGACAAGCCAGCCAGTCCCTGTTGGATATATATTTTTTTTGTTTCTCCAGTTGGGTCTCACGTCACGTTCTCTTAAATTTTGTATTCTGCTGCATGGCCTGGTCATGGCGGAGTTCGTCTCGGCCCCGAGAGAAGTCCCAGGGTCACGGGGTCATGCATAACTTCTTCTGATCGTTTTGGTTTCGGAACGGAGCTCAGTCCCTTTCGGAAACACCACCCGCTCCCCATGACCATCTAGTCACCGCACCAAAGGTTGGACAAGCCAGCCAGTCCCTGTTGGATATATTTTTTTTTTGTTTCTCCAGTTGGGTCTCACGTCACGTTCTCTTAAATTTTGTATTCTGCTGCATGGCCTGGTCATGGCGGAGTTCGTCTCGGCCCCGAGAGAAGTCCCAGGGTCACGGGGTCATGCATAACTTCTTCTGATCGTTTTGGTTTCGGAACGGAGCTCAGTCCCTTTCGGAAACACCACCCGCTCCCCATGACCATCTAGTCACCGCACCAGAGGTTGGACAAGCCAGCCAGTCCCTGTTGGATATATTTTTTTTTTGTTTCTCCAGTTGGGTGTCACGTCACGTTCTCTTCAATTTTGCGTTCTGCTGCATGGCCTGGTCATGGCGGAGCTCGTCTCGGCCCCGAGAGAAGTCCCAGGGTCACGGGATCATGCATAACCTCTTCTGATCGTTTTGGTTTCGGAACGGAGCTCAGTCCCTTTCGGAAACACCACCCGCTTCCCATGACCATCTGGTCAGTGCACCAGAGGTTGGACAAGCCAGCCAGTCCCTTTTGGATATATATTTTTTTTGTTTCTCCAGTTGGGTCTCACGTCACGTTCTCTTCAATTTTGCATTCTGCTGCATGGCTTGGTCATGGCGGAGTTCGTCTCGGCCCCGAGAGAAGTCCCAGGGTCACGGGGTCACGCATAACCTCTTCTGATCGTTTTGGTTTCGGGACGGAGCTGAGTTCTTTCAGGAACACCACCCGCTCCCCGTGACCATCTGGTCAGTGCACCAGAGGTTGGACAAGCCAGCCAGTCCCTTTTGGATATATATTTTTTTTGTTTTTCCAGTTTGGTCTCACGTCACGTTCTCTTCAGTTCTCATTCTGCTGCATGGCTTGGTCACGTGGGGTCTCGTCTCAGCCCCGAGAGAAGTCCCATTGTCACGGGGTCATGCATAACTTCTTTTAGTCGTTCTTGTTCTGGTGACGGAGCTCAGTCCCGTTCGGGAAGACAACACGCGCCTTGTGACCATCTGGTCAAAGGGTCACGGGGTCATGCACATATTCCCTTGACTGGTATGCGTCCAACTGACGGAGCTAAGCCTTGATCGGGAGTTCTCACCGGATCGTCTTTGTTCCGGTGGTCACCGCACGAGGGAGCGGGCCATGCCTGCCAAGCATGTTCGCTTTTTGTTTTTTCCATTGGTCGATTTGTTATAGTCACGACCACTTATATTCGGTCTTTCTATGCTGCTTGGCTTGATCACCGGGAACTTTATGCTGGCCCCGAGAGGGACTCTAGATGCATGTGCTCATGGGTCAAATATAGTATCCTTTTATTCTTATGTCTGACATACGTGCTTGTTCTATACAGTTTTGTCCGTTTTTTTAACCGTGTACTAATTGTGTGGTCTTCTCTATTCTCTATATTGCTAGCAGGTGCGGGCTTCTGAGGATTTAATGCAAGAGGATACTGGACCGGTTGGTGTTACAGTTGTCCATTTAGCCGGCGCAGAAGTTGGTGTCCCTGAGCTTCCTAAGGAGGTTCCCATGGCAGTGGTAAACCTTGACAATCTATTATGTGACCTAGATCAAGCACTGGATGATATGTATAGGGATGGTCGCATGCCCCCTCCTGAGTCTACTTGTACTTCACTAGGATCCAATGATGTTGAGGTTCATGACTTCTGTACATGTAATCATCAAGATGATGAGGTTACCTCTGCAGTAAATGGAGACAAGGACATTTATATCTTGTGTTGTGGAAACTACAGATCCTTAGCAGAGAAATGCATATGTGGCATTTAGTTTGTTTTATTGGGGGGCCGTGGTTGAATCTTCTGGATTGTTCAATCCAGTAAGTTCATTCTCTTGAGGATATAAACAAGGTTTATCATTGGCTCACACACCCATAAGTCTACCATTCATTGATTGGAGTAATATTAGTATTTATTAATTTTGTGTTTCATGTGTGTGGCTAATAGTGGAAGGAACCATACGATTGCTCCACCGACGAGGTCATCGAGGTTGACGAGCTGGAGGATGATAGAATTCAGGGAATTGAACCCCACTACATGGAAGATGACATTCAGCGATCCCAGACGATGGACACAGTTTCTATCATTTCCAGTCTGAGGCTCACTTTCTCTGATCAGTCTCGTATGAAGATACCTTTATGTAGGATGGTTCCAATGCCAATGGTACGACCAACCTTGGAATGTGACCTTACACTGTTAGAGAATCAATTTAGTCGTGGATACGACGAAGGCGCAAGAGTATTCTACGTCTCTACATCTGATGAGCAAGGGCAATCAGCTGTATTTTCAGATGCTGAGAAAACTGAATGGGGACCACATTGGAATGCGGCGAACGACAAATTCAACGTATTCTTGAAGTCGCAGACATCGTTGAAGCATTTGCTGGATTACAAGTTTTATGTCTGTGATGGTAATCACAGACAAATTGCTTGGATGAAGCACATCCAAAGGCTTCACAGCACCGAGGCGGCTTGGCATGTCAGTGTTGATGCTATTGTCCTCGACACTAGGAATTGAATTGGAGTGGCTATGTAGGCAATGCACGACATAAACAAGTAAGCGAGGTCATGCTGGGTTCATTCATGTGTTGGAGTTTCTATAATTTTGGTATTGATTCAATTTATTCATGTTTCTAGTGATATTTGATGTTCTTGTCATTCTCTGGTTCAGGCAGACGGAGAATTCTCATATTAAAACGAACCTCGTACATACCCTATATCGGGTCCAGAAGTACGGGGTCATGGGACTTGAGAAATTCTATGAGCTCCTTAGTCCAGAAGAAGCGCACACTTGTAGCCAAAATTCTCGCAAGACTTGGTACACTATGCCGCTTGAGATCTTTACGTCGTTCATATTCAAGGTATGAAGTTCTATCTATTTGATGATATTGCATGCTTTGTATGAGTGAAGGATCACTTCGTTGTACTCTAAAATGGTGCTACCGTGTTGAGGTCCGAAATCGATTTTCTCTTTCTTCAGCAAGACATTGCGTCGGCTGCTGATGCCGCAGTCAGGAAGTATAACGAAGATACTCCACCTAGTGAAGCTACGAAGGAGGGAGTGGCAACGGCCATGCGAGTTTCGATTAAAGATTCTACGGAGAAGCTCTACAAGAAACTGTCAAAGATTGTTGCGGTTGCGAATCCCGCGCTTGGTTCTGAGTGGTTGAAGGAGGTATTTTGTCTTCCTTTATTCAATTATGTGAAGTCAGATGTTTCCATTTCGATTCTTCTCACTCTCTTTTCATTGATTGTTTGCAGATTGAGAGGCATTGGAGCTTATATTCTGTCCCCGAATTGACATTGGAGAAGTTACAAATGATTGCGACATGCAATACGAGTCCATCATTCAAAGTGAGGTGGCTGAAATGGATGAATTCCTCCAGCCCCTCACGAGAGGCACGTAGATTTCCGGCCAGACCGATCAACGAGGAGAGGTTATTACAGTTTCTTGCAAAGGCATGTTGGTATGCTGGGGTAAGCATTGGAATTGTCTTGTTTGGTGCTTTTTGAATAATCCATCTATTGTATTTCTTCAATGTGTAGGATATTTTGATGGTGCATGAGACCCTTAATATTTTGTCACATTATCCTGTGCCCAGATCGAGGACTCTGCTTCTGAAATGTTTGATGCAATCATTCGATCTGATAACATTTCTATCGATCTCACTGTCGCTATGGAGCCGAAGACTCTGTTAGAATATATCGAGATTGGCGCATGAAGCTCTGGGAACATGCCTACACGGGGGTGTTCAAGGGTGCTGATGCATACAAGAAGTCCGAGTCGTTCAAAGATTACAGAGGGTCTATTCTGGCTGTCAAGCGAGTTATATACCGGTACAGTGTTTTTGCCCTTTCCTTGTTGGTCAGGTCATTGTGTATCGGACAGTATACTTTAATTGATTCACTTTATAAGTTCTGTCAATAGCCTTTAATTCAAAGTGGACCTCGGGCCCAATGGAAGACAGGCTAGGAGGCGTCATTGCACCCTCCACTTTTCCCTTCCTGATACTATGTGTTTTCAGGGTGATGTAGGTACTTCAAGTTTGAGTTGTACATCAAGAAGGCCATCTCCAAAGAAGATCTACCGCCGTTCCTTACGACATGGTTGGATCGCTCTTCTCCAGACTGCATGTTTTCTCCTATGCAGTTGAAGAATTGGACCAGTGCTCACCTGCAAGCCTGCCCGTGGTACCTCGAGTGCAACTTCAGCACTACTCCACCCGAAGAGGAAGCACTCTTTGACACTTTGAATGACACTGGAATTGTGGACCCAGAGTTCGATGAGTTCGCTGGTCTGGATCCCGATGCTCGAGCGAAGGCCATAAAACAACGGGATATATCAAACAAGAAGAAACTGGAGAAGCTGGAGGAGGCTAAGAAGAAGGCCGAGGACAGCAAGATGAAGAGATTGGCCGCTCAGGCTGAAAAGGACCAGGAGAAGTCGAAGAAGAGAGGGACAAAGAGGAAAGCCTACACTCCGGATCCCCAACCTGCCACAAGTGCAGCTGACGTTAGGGAAGGGTCATTTGGCTTCTCCCTTACTCAAGAGAGACTTGTACATGGACTGACACCAACGGTTCAAACTCTTCCTGCCGTTCCAGACATTGATGAGTGCATACTGAACTTGTCAGTGGGTTCCTTACCTACAGATGAAAAGGCCTTCGATGACGTCCTCGCCTTTCTAGACATGGTTAGTCATGTTAACATTTATTTGTTCGTGCATTATTGGAACATGGACAGAATACATGTCAATTGAAGGTCTTTAGAACATTTTGTTCTGGCCATGGTGTGATGCTCCAATTGCATGTTTAGGTGAATTAACTGACACCTCTTTGTACTCTGCAGCACTGTACTGATAAGGACAGGTACTTTGATGGTGTATTGAGTACTCAAGAGGCAATGGATCTCATCTTTGTGGATGTTCCTGAAGGTCTACATGTGCCGACTGTGTCTGCTCCGCCTGCCTCGATTCCCGATTGGAATGAGTTCAAGAAAGGGTTCCTAGTTCCCATTTTTGACTTTGCGAAAGAGTACCTCCACGACAAGGGCGCCTTATTGGTGATGTATCCAGCGCCCTCCACTCGACACAAGAGTCACCTTCTCGGATGTTGCAAGACGTACAATTTTAGAATTCTTCTTATTTGGTTCGGCATGAACCACCTACATCTCACATCGCCAGTTGATCAAACCAAAACGGTAATTACATTTCTTTATTTTTATATTTTGTCAAATCTTGTGATTCTTTGATCTATCGTATGTTAACCTCTCCATTGTTTGCAGACCATGCGATTCTCAATCTCTCTTTTAGTGAAGGAGTCGGGACCCAAAACCGAATTGGAGTTTCCATTCCAGTTTGTTCCATCCCATCAAGAGGTGGGTGTGGATGTGGCTAGGGACGATATACTCTAGAATTTCTGCAACAAAGAAGATGTCACCATGAATGGTTCCATTCCGTGGAGAGGTCCTCGAGAGAAGGCGCGACAATTCATGCAAATGCTTGTCGAGGCGTTATCGGAACCAGGGGATGTCGTGGTAGACTGCACAGCAGCGACAGGTAACAAATCTTCTCTAATTCATTGATTTTTTTAACCAAGACCAAACTGAAAGGGATTTTCAGAAGTAATTTTTTTTATTCGCATGGATGTTTTCAGGATCAAGCATTCAAGCATGCCGTGCATTGCGCCGGCACGTCTTGGCATTTGAGGAGGATAAGGAGATTTTTGACGCTCTGATTGCACCGGTTCTACGCATGGATGGGTATTCTCGACCAGCACCGGCACAGAATATTCCAGAAATTCAGGATGTGGATGAAGAGGACGTGGAGCCTGAGCATGTTGTGAAGACATCTCGATTCAGTAAGTAAGTTTAACTCGAAAATCTATTCTTTACATTGTCTATTCTCATTCCACTAAGCATTCAGTCTAATTATCTCTTCATTCCATTATCCAGGCAGGCCAAGAAAGTGAGGTCTCTAACACATGTGCCGTTCTTTGGGAGGCCTGAGTTCTTTCCAAGCCCCCCTAAACCATTTAGGCTACCTGTGTATGCTGAGTCCAACGCTGGAGAGTTTATTGCCCTTGAGCTAAAGCCAAGCTCTCGAGCTCGGTGGGTAGATCCTCGAGTTCTAGACTTCGTGGATGACTGTGCTGTTGAGTCACAGTCAGAAACGTCAAACAGCGAGGGTAGTACAATATGAGATCTCTCTATATCCTAAACTTCCAAACCCTACTTTTATATCTTCTGTATATGCTTATGTCCCTAAACCGGGAATTATTTTCTCTACATTGTTGCCGGTCCTATATTTATTTCTGCTGAATGCATTGTCTACTTTTTGCCATCTTCCTGCGATATTGTGCTTGTCGAATCATCCCTTGTCTTTCGTATTACATATCATTCTCTTGATGTGCCCTTCGAGGACCGTAATGTTTCCATTTTTATTACTGTGTCTAGAACTTACTTATATACGAATCATATATATAATTTCGTTGACCGCGTATTGAACTTGGTATTTGTGTTTTGGTACCTCTGAACCTGATAGTCCCGTGCTGCATGAGCCCTAAACCCTAAACGCAACTCTTGGTGTCGAGACGGGACTATATTAATTTTATTTGTTCATTAAACCACATGTTTGATTTCATAAAATACTTATCATTGTGAACTATTTTCCAAGAATTTGTCATACCTGTTCGAAGAAGCCAACACTCCCGAAATCTTCTTGGGCCCAAGACATGGACCTTGAAGACCTCTTGCCCATGCACATGCCCTGGGTTGGGCTGTCCGTTTTGCATTTGTCTTCCTTTGCGTAAACTGCCACTCTTTTTTGTCTTCGGTTGTACACATTAGTTTAGGATTTGAAATTGCATTGTTATCCAAGCATTAATGTTAGAGGATTATTTTGTCCAGATTATCTCGCGGAGCTTTTTACACTGCGAAATACGAACACCCTCTCCGTGTCAGTCGTCGTGCACTTCTTTCAGCCATGTCGTGTAATTGTCTACTAACCACTTTGAAGTACTACACTATGTACTCGACTAATCACAACATGTAGAGGCTTCGTTTTCCAAAAACCGCACATGCTACAAAATTGCCTTCGCCGGCTATTGTCACATTCTAAATGAACTAGGATACGAGTTCTTCATCAGTTTGCATCCAATTTTTTATCCACTTTTTCATCCACTTTTTCATCCACTTTTTCATTTAATTTATCATCCACCTTCTTCATCCACTTTTCATCCACTTTTCATCCAATAGCATCAAGTCCTCCCTCAACTTTTTCCTAAACTTTAATCTATTTTCAAATTTCTCACTTTCCAAAAATTATATTATAGTTCTAATATTGTGGCTCCCCGCTCACCAATTCCCGCTTCCCGCTTGCTGCTCGCCGCTCCACACTCACATACCAGCATTCCCCCTTCTAAGATCATGCAATGACTCATCCTCAACCATCCAAGCAATGACATATTTACATGTTGCAACAATAGAAACTTGTTGCAATGGATGTGAAATGCCAACATTTGGATCCAAGTTGTAAAGAGGAGGAGACCGGGGAACTGCATTGACATCCATGGTAGTAGAAGAAAAATATTGATAAATAAACTGCAAAAAAAAAAAATTTACAAATAATTGTAAAATTTACATGAAGAGTGGTGCAAACAAGGTAAACCTAAAATTCTAGATCTCCATGTCCGGTGATTAGTTTAGAAATTTAGAAGAGAATGAAGTGCAAAGAATAGAGTGGGGTCGAAGAAGAAGAAGAAATCTCTTAAAAAGAGAAGAAGCAAAAAATGCAACAGCGGGAGGCAATCAAAAGCATAGGAAGAAGGAGGGCAAGGCGGTGGAGAGCCAGAGAGGAGGTGGACGGAAGGGGAGAGACGGAAAGAAGGCAACCAAAAAGGGAGAGACGAAGGGGAGGCGGAGGAACAGGGAAGAGGGAGGCGGGAGGACACGAAGACAAAAGGGAAGGGAGGCAGAGGGATACAAATGGAGGCGAAGGGAGGCAGAGGCGAAGAGAGAAGGGAAGAAGGCTGAGGGACGAGGAGGGAGGAAGGCTAGGGAGAGATGGCGGAAAGAGGGAGGCTAGGGAGGGAAGTGGAGGGAGAGAGGCCAGAGGGAGAAGACGGAAAAAGGGAGGCTAGGGAGAGAAGTAGAGGAAGGAAGGTCAGGAAGAGAAGATGGAGGGAGGGAGGCCAAGGAGAGAAGGCAATAGACAGGGGGAGGAGAGGCATTGGACGGGGAGGCGATAGGCGAGGAAGGCCAAGTGGAGAGGGCCATGTGAGACCATTGAACCGGGGTAGGTGGGTTGAAAAGGTAACTCTAAATGCAACTAATTAAAGTTTAGAGTGGGCAGGATAAAAGTGTAGATAACATTATTTACAACGTAACACTAAATACCATCATTAGAGTAGTTAATGCAAAGTAATTAGTTGAGGTCAATAAACTAGTTGTTGCCAAGTAACTAGTTAATGCAAAGTAACTAGTCAATGCCAAATAACTAGGGTTTGATTGTATTTGCAAACTTGACTTGGCATTATTTGCCAAGTCAAATTTTATGAGTATTTTGAAGAAAGATAGCTTATTATAATGATTTTGCTTTGCAATGGTGTTTTGCCTATATATTAATGCTTGAGTTTTTCTTGTATATTTGCACTCTTTGATTTTTCCACAATGTAAGACTATTTATATTTATACCACAAAATCTATAATTTTTTTTCTATAATATTTGAAAATTGGGAAAAAAAATATCTCATTGTAAAGACTAAGTACATGAATCCTATTTTTCATATAATTAAATAGAATAGATTAATATTTATAAAATATAAATTATATAATAATAAATATAATATATATATAATTAATAAGAAAATCAAATTATGCATACAAAACTATAAATTATTTTAAGTGAAAGAAAATCAATAAATAAAACATTATCATTTTTAAATTTTTGCTTATGATTATATTAAATATAGATGTTCAAAAAATATATATCGGATATTGTTGTATAAAATTATCTTTTAATATGGAAGATTTATAAACAAAAAGTTTTGAAAACCATGTTATAAGTGTAAAATATCTTGAAGAAAGTAATATACTTGAACTTGATTATTGAAGAAAAAAATCTAAAGGTTGTTCTTTCAGAAATCACAATTGTAAAGATTCTTTTTTAAAACTATATGTTTTGTCATGTACTCATATAATAAAAGAGGAAAATTACTTTGATAAAAAATTTAAACCAAAACCTAAAAATGCACAAAATCCAAGTGAAAAACAATATTTATATAGAAATCATTGTCACAAAATTTGTGATATTTGCTTAAAAGATTTATCAAAAGATAACATAATTTGCAAAAAGGGCGCTATCCCAAATACCTTCAAAATGCATCAATATTGCAAAAGAGAGATGAATCTACGGGTGTGTAGTGTATTTGCTATTTCTAATTTAAAATAATTTTGCAAATTATATGAAGAAACATTTAAATATATTAAAAGCCAAAAAGATTCTAAGCAATTTGTTCTTAAATATAAAGGAAAAGAAAATAATCTTATAAGTAAAATTTTGCAACATTTTGGTATAGAAAAAAAATTTACTATTCACATATGTTTTTCTAATGTACCTAATAAATGTAAAATTGATGAAGAACCATCTAGAGTATGTAAAAAATGAAGATTGTATTATATTCAAGTAACAGAGGCAAGCAAAAAATAAAGGATGAAGAAAAAGATGATAAGAAAGAATATCCTTTTTGGATTCATCCTAAATATACTGACACTTGGAAAAATAATTTTTCAATGGAAAGCATCATAAGTACCACCATCAAATTTTTACTAGTTATAAATGGAGATTTAATTCTTAAAAATCACATTATAGATTACAATGAGCTAACAATAGAGTATGTTCTTTTATTGTACATACACATATGGTAGAAAAAAATTTATACAACAATACACTAATTTTATTAAATGTTTATTATGAAAATTATTTGTATAAAGGCAAAAGCGGTAAAGATGAAAAATGAGGCATCTATATATCTATTAGTCATAGATATAGATCACATGGAGGTCCTAATGTACTTGGAAATGTTTGCCGATTTCATCTTACCTCCGAATCACATTCCAAAGATTATGCTTGGAGAACTATGGGCGATTTAATAGCAAGCAATATTTAGAGGGTACATGTTCAAATTTGATAATTCTATTAACCAATTTTTTTCAAATCAATTTGCCAAATTAAAATGTAATGCTATTGGACAAGTTGATAATTTTATAAATGTGCACTCTATGCATATTTTCAAAAATTCAAAAATCAAGCCACATGTAGATGTAGGCCACAAGGAAGCCTTTATAATAATATGGTTCAACAATGGAAATATTGAGGGAGGAAATTTTGCTATCCATCAATTGTGGTATAAATTTTGCAAATCAAATGGAGTTGATATTTTTTTGAGGTATTAAAGTTTAGTTCATGGAACTTTAGAATTTAAATCTCCAAAAATAGACCTACATAAAAACTTCAAATTAGGAGTAGCACTTGTCAATAAGAAAAATATTTGCACTAGACTAATCAATCAAAAAAAGGAAGGAAAAATATCTATGTTTAATAAAGATTATTGGTCATCTATTACCTCTGAATATGATGAAGATTTTTGAAAGAATTCAAATGCATAAAAGAGTTTAGTACTAGTTTTATACATTACAATATCTAGAATCAATATAATTTAATTTAACAATGACATATTTGGTGTACAAAATAAATTTTGACTCTACTTTGACAATACTATTTAAAATTTTATATTTAAACATGAATTGTATAATGTGTATGATATCATTTATAAAAATTAATTTTTATTTAAAAATTAAGAGTATGATGTGTATGATGTTAATTTCAAAGTTATTTCTTATTTAGATATTAAATGTATGATGTTTATGATATGAACTAAAAAATTAATTTTTATTTAAAAATTAAGAGTATGATGTGTATGATGTTAATTTCAAAGTTATTTCTTATTTAGATATTAAACGTATGATGTTTATGGTATGAACTAAAATATTAATTTTTATTTAAACATTAAAAATATGATGTGTATGGGATTATTTTTGGGGGGTATAATTAGACTTGTATGAAATAAACTTTCAAAAAATTTAAATTTATTTTTTATTTTTTTATAATTCCATCAAATTTATTAGTGAGAATTTTTTTGAATACATTTTTATTTATTAGTTTATTTACTTTATAAATGGAATTTTAAAAACATTTAACTTTTTGGAATAAATTTCAAAGAACTTTAAATTTTATTCAGTGAAATATTACTGACTAATCTATGACTTCAATTTTAAATTTCTTACATTCAATGTGTAAGCTAGATTTTGCTTTTTCACAAAATCCAAGGTACAATAGTATAGAGGTTCTTAGTTTTGGGAAAAAGTTTAATCAATCTATTGTCTTGTGACTAAAATCACTTTTGAATAGATTTTTGTGTAAAAAGCTTAAATAATATTACAACACTTTTATTCCCAGGTTAAACAATTTTGCTCACAGTCCTTTACCAATGTATGAGACATAATGTATGAAGTCTTAGTCCTGTCTAGTGTTCTAAAAGGAGGTCAAAATTTCTGGTCAAAAGTTCAAGTTGGTCAAATTGTCTTATGCAATGAATGCTCTAGGACCTAATCATATATATAAGATAATACTTTGAAAATAGTACAAATAATTCATTAATTATTCCTTTTAGGTATTTGGATCAAGTGGTCCAGTAAGTGCTCGCCATGAGCAAAATTAAATGCAAAATGCCTAACTATACTTAAAGAAACGTAAGACTAAAACATCAAAATTTTATAAATTAATAATTGAGGGACCTAAAGCTAACATATCAACTCCTATGGGTGTATTTAGGACCTAAGATTGTGGTCTGCAGCCCTAAGGCCATCCACCTCAGCCTAAAACCATGCAATTGGACCTCTATCTATGGCCGGAAACCAAGACCGTGATCGAAGAACCTAAGACCGTGTGTCACATCCCAAGTCCATGGGACATATCTCTAGTTGGGCTTGTCGGATCTCCGTAGCGCTGCAGCGACTATTGTGCCTCACGATCTCGGTTCCAATTTTAAGAATTTAATCAATTCTTCCAAATTTAACAAAATTTGTTAAAGATCCTACTTGATTAATTCAATCTACACAATCCTATCGGCGAGCAAATTTCAACAATCTTTTAGCATTTTGATGTTCTGTGGAGAAGCCAAGCCAAGCACCACAATTCAAGTTCAGATTGCAAAATTTTGGTGGATTGAACCGATTTCACTTAATTTTGTTGAGGATCCTTACTTGCTTAACCAATTTGTTCTTGTTCCACGAATTTGAACCTTGGTATAAACTTTTGGTTGCAAATTTTTGACTCCACCACACTGCTCCAAAATTCTGATCTGCATGTCGAAGCAACTCCTTTGATCAAGTCCTGTCCAAAATAAAAACTGACTTTTGAAGGAAGTGACAAATCTTGGTCAACCTCACACTAGCTTTGCTTCAATGTCCCGAGATTCGCAAATTAGAATTGCCACAATACCAAGATCCAATTGCACCTCCAAATTTGCTCCTGCAATTTTTCAACCTCACACTGTACTCACAATCTTTGCATTCCCCGTCAATCAACACAATTTTCAATTCAACCAAGCTCTCTTTGTGTGAGGATTTTTCTCTTCAATCTATCTTATTTAAAATTCATGCTTAAATTCTCTACTCTCACGTGTTTTAGTCAAACTTAAAATCACCAATCTCACAAAACAAATTTTTATCAGGGAATGTACACTCCAAGTAACTCAAATCACCTCTCTTGCAATTTTCACAATAATAAATTACAAAATACAATAATATATATATATATATATATATATATATATATATATATATATATATATATATATATATATTATACGGATCTTACAATGCCAAAGTTTTTGTTTTCTTAAAACTACTTATAGTTTCAAAAACAAGTGAACATGACTTTTATGAAAAAGTGTGACCTAAGTCACATCCTATTCATCCTAATTTTTATATGTTTTAAACTTTAAATTTTTAAATTTTTTTATTCATTTATACATCCTAATTAGAATAATCCTATTTATACTATAATATATATTTTTATTTTTATTTTAACTTTATTTCTACTTTCTTCTACAAAAGGGCCCCTAATAGGGTTTTTTTTTTTTTTCTATAATCACTAATTCTTGACTAAATTTTTTTGTTTACACACTCCAAAAAGCTGCAGAACTTGTGAAAA
This sequence comes from Antitrichia curtipendula, assembly GCA_951230915.1. Classification (NCBI taxonomy): domain Eukaryota; kingdom Viridiplantae; phylum Streptophyta; class Bryopsida; order Hypnales; family Leucodontaceae; genus Antitrichia; species Antitrichia curtipendula. Next base: position 34,584,400 of record OX579636.1, read on the forward strand.
ATATGAAAATTATATGAAATGATTTTATATGATTTGTTCAAATTTTTGGAGAATTTTTGGGGTTTATCTATAAAAAATATAAAAATCTAGAGTCTACTATAGTTAGTATTATTTCATTCAATAATTTAACACACATAATTTTAATCTTTTTTGTCAGTTTATGAATCTATAAATTTTTTTATATAAATGAGGTCTTTAAATATTTACAAGTTTTTTTATTGAATTTTAAAATGATTGAGTTTTTAGAGATGTTAAAAATCTTAAAAATTTTAATGCATAGATCTTTAAATGATCAAATTTCAGAACAAATCAATGTCAATAAATCAAGTCTTCAATGTTTTAACCCCTAAAGGATCATTGTCCCGTCGGGGCCCAAAATGGATTTTGGGTAAACTCCTATGATCCCAATTTTTGTCATACTTTTTTGAATTTTTTTTTAAGATAGAAAAGCACATTAGCATAAGGATAACTTTTATTATTAGAATAATCTCACCATTTTAATTAGTGTATTCTAATTCCATCTAAAGTTAAGCTATCAATGATTAATTTTTTTCCTCTATCTTGTATAATTATACTTTTACATAACAATTTTCTTAAGAATGAAAATTATTTATTTTTTATTTAAATTATTTTTTCAAATCCTTCAGGGTCATTGCAAGAAACACCTACCATTTTTGGTAGCATTTTCTAAAACCGTTTTTTGTCCGAGCTATAACTTTTGAATTTTAAACCTAATGTCCAAAACAAAAGATTTATTTCTAGAGTTTTTGATTGTAATAGTATCCTTTATTTTTCAGAAATTTTTAAAAAATATTTAATATTTAAAAGTCAATTTTGTTGATTTGTCACAAAATTAGGTTTTGTGGTTTTTTATACTAATGAGCAGTTCAATTTTATGATTTTGAGCTGAAATTTCTATGGTATATTTCTATAGTAGGCGGACATGTCCCTATTAAATGGCCTTTAAAAATACATTATTTTATGTCCTCCACATTCGTGCAAACAGGCCTTTTTTTGTCCTCCCTTGCGCACGCACTTTAACCATTAGTGATTTTGCAATGACCCTTCAGTTCAGTTCCTTATTATATAAAAATTTAAATTCAAAATCCATAGAGTAGAAAATTTAAGTTACAAAAATTCAAAGTCAAATAATTATAATTACATAAGGTAGAAAAAAAATTTGTTTTCTTCACTTTAAATGAAAATATCTTACAATCTATTTAGCTAAAGATTTGAAATTTCTACTACTTAATCTCATACTAGTCTACTTCAAGATCCTACAATTAGATATGCATAACCAATGGTTGAGTTTTTTTGATTATACACATATAAAAGCTTCCATCTCCATTGTATAGTTAGATGTATTCCAAAACCCTTGTAAAAAAAGGAATACAATTTAACATACTTGCAATGCTTCTAGGAGTCATTTGATGGTAAAAAAAATTTATGCCGCTTTGGGATTAATTCTTAACATTTTGTTAAACCTGAAGAATATTTTGGGACAAAGGGAGTATTATTTTGGGGTTTCAATAAATATTGTTGATTATTTGTTGTATTCTTTAGCTACTATGACTATGAAGCCATTAGTACGCTTTTTCATTGATTTTATTTTTGTACACTCTTGTTTGAGTCACTAAGCTTCTTCACTTTTAAGGTTAACCCTATGATATTGATGTGGAGTGTGGGTTCTAAGTGCCCAATGGATGAGTTCATCTAAGATTGTATGATGGAAAAAATATTTTTTTCATCCAATTTTTTAAAGATTATTTGATTACTTTTTTAGTGAATAGTATTGCAAATTCCTTCATTATGGTATTATTGACATTTCTACAGAAGAAGATGCTTAATCCACAATACTTAATGCTTTAATCCACTTTTGTTTGTTGATTTCCAAATTTTAGAGTGATATGGTAACTTTGGATAATACCATGATGTTGTACACTATAATATACATCTATGCTAAAAATTTCAGATTTTTCGAGCATATTTTGTGTTCCTTATTTGATATGAATTTTCTTCATTGTTTAATCTTTAAATTTTCTCTAAACAATTTACAATAATTTTGAGAATTTTGGAAAAAATTAAAATTTTATGACTTGTACATCAACCAACATATGATTTCATCTCTGAAAAATGAATATAAAATTTTTCATTCATATCTAGTTGCAAAATGGCAACGAATAAAGTAATGGGCAAGGGCATTGTAGAAGCAATACTCTCTATATAGAACAACACTATATAGAACAATATCATCCCTTGTACAATGAATTTCATCCACTTCCATCACTAGATATTTGAGATACTATGAATAAGAAACATTACTCAAGGTCACAGAGCCGCCAATGGGAAGCAAGTTGCAATGGTAGATTTTTTTTTTTTTTTTTTTTTTTCTAGAGATAGTTGTGGACCTACCGTTGAAGGATTCAACAAACTCATTGGACAAGTACTACCTAAAAAGACATGCAGAGGCATAGGTGACCAAAAATGCAACATTTTTATGGGTTGCCTTGACAATCTATGACTCCGCCATTGAATTCACACTTTCCAACGTGACTTTCCAAGAATATTAAGCGCTCTTAAACAATTCCTTACAAAAATGACCTTCAAAATACCCACATCTCTTGTAGTGACAAACTAGGTGAAAGCCCTCAAAAAATGTGAATAATAGATAACTGCCAAAATTTAATAGTTGAAAGCCCCCCCAAAATTAGGTGAATGGCAAAGAAAAATAGGTGAAAGACAAGAAAAAAAATAGACAAAAGCCAAAAATAAACTAGTTGAATGTCAAAACAAAATGTGAAAGTCCAAAAAGAAATAAGAGATTGAAAAATATCTAAAGGTATGCTTTATTCGAAATGCATTTGATAAAAGTGGATAGTATGAAAGATCAAATATGAAAAATAGAAGCTGAAAATCTATGATCTATATATGCTAAAGTAGATCCTTTTAAGGTCCACAAGTGCTCAATGAGGTCTCCCCTCAGATCAAAATGTGCATCTGCATTTTCTATCTCTAGAGTGCCCTCCACTAGCTCTCCAAAAGTGAGGTCTCTATACATAGGAAGAGTATCCCTTGGTAACTCTCCAAAGATACCCTCTAACCCTTGAACTCCCTCTTCATCTTCAAGTATCATGTTGTGTAAAATACAACATGTGAACATGATGTTTGAATTGACATCCATGCTCCACTGGCAACTAGAATTGCAGATAATCGCAAAATGTGCTTGAAGAACCTCATAACACCGTTCAACATCTTTTGTAATTGCCTCATGTCTTAAGGCAAAATTAGACTTCTTTTCGTCCTGTGTCACATGAATGCTCTGAATGAAGCATGACCAACAAGGATAGATCTCATTGGTAAGTAAATAGTAACAATTGTATGAACAACCATTAACCACAAAAGTCATATCCTTTCTAGAACTTGTCAACAAGTTTTGAACAAGGGGAGAACAATCTAAAACATTTAGATCATTGTTTAAACCAGTGAGTCAAAAACAATATGCCAAATATGCAGCCCTCCATCTGCAATGGCCTCCAAGATAATAGAGCGGTGACCGTCTCTATCCCCCAAATCCCCCTGCCACGCAATCGGACAATTCTTCCAGCCGTAATGCATGCAATCCAAAGATACAAATATATCTGGAAAACCACGTGCCTCATCGATAGCAATCTACTTCTCCAAATCAACACATGTAGGCTGTCAGAGATGGTAGCCCTTGAATTCAACACGCACAGCCACACAAAACCGCTTGAATGGCTCCATGGCATTAGTTTTGCTCGTCCTACGGTACTCATCTGTAGCATCTGTACCAACCCCATAACACAACATAAGCAATGCAGATGTGATCTTTTGATGCAGAGAAAGGCCCAATGCACTCTTTTGCATAAATTAATCATTACGGGCACACACCTTCTCAATTATGTGCAACAACAACGGGCGTTGCATGCGATAGTGTCGCCGAAAAAGGGTCGGCCCGTACACCAGCAAATCTGCAAAATAATCTTACATCATACGGTCATGCATAGCCCCCCTGAATCTCTTGACATTAAGTGCTTTATCACAACAAGATCCACCACGCATACGAGGCACAACAAGTTCATTGTTCGTAAACCTTATTTTTTGCACAAAGCTCAATATAACATCATCTTCCAAATCATCTTCCCTCATCTTATTTCTAGCAGCAACAAGCTAGGCCCTCCACTCCTCTATGGTGAATATTCACAAAAAACACAAGTGACCCTAAACCAAGCAAAAGCGCACTCGGAGCTTGAATCCAAACCTCAAAAAGAGCTCCTAGTTTGCACCTCTGTTTTCCAAACAGGGTCTGTGTTCATCAAGTTTTTTTTGCCTTACAACAACCCGGTGTCTAGTACTTGACTAGCGTTAATCCCCACAAGTGTTCGAATTGAAGAGAACTAGTTTCCACGCCTAAAACTTGACATGTCATATTCCAATGGCAAATGATTAGTGGGTCTCTCTAAAAATGACAATCCCGCTTGGATGTCTGACACACTCCAAACCAACAGTAGCGCGTCCGATTTGTAGAAAACTAGTCGAGATGCTCTTACATGCAATGCAATCCCCTCATGCATTTTGAAAGCCAAAACTTGAATTTTCACATAGTTTTTTATTTTAAATGTCTTAAAGTGTAACTAAGAAGATGTATCTCTAATAATTTATTTTTTACTCAAACTAATTTTTTTTCAAAATTATTAAGATTATAATTTTTGTGACATTTTCAAGATAGCATCTTGAGAGCTCAAAATACATTACTTTTGAACTTTTTCTATCAATTTTTTCTTGGTGTAATCTCAAGGAGTAAATTAATTACACCATGGTCTTTGTTACTGCTATTTTCATTTTTTCTAAAAATATTATACTACTTTAAGTATTTTTGTAATTAATATGATTTTTATATAGAAATTTCTTTTAATAATCATATAATATTCAATTTATTTATTTTAATTATGAAAAATGAGATTAGGTTTTAAGCATAAGTTACTATATATAAAAAATATTAAATATATCAAATCATTTATTTTAATGTAGAAATTTAATGAAGTTTGACCAAGTCCGGACATGAAATGTCTTTTAAGGATTAACCCATAAACGACGCGGAGGATGTTTTCTGGTCGATGAATGACAAATAATTTCTTTATGCAAAACAAAAGTGCAACTATTTGTCTTCCCAATTTTGTGTAGAAATGGAAGATATTCTACAATAGTTTGTCTTCCAAAGAGTGCTTTTTCATTATTTAAAGCCAACAATTTACACAGTACCCAAACAAATGATTTATGTAGTAACAGGCTTGTCGTTTTAGGGGTAAAAAATATGCAAAAGCACTCATTGGAATCATTGGAAGTCAAACTATTGTAGAAGACCTTCCCTTTTCACACAAAATATAGAGGACGAATAGTTGCACTTCTAACTTGCATAAAGAGATTATTTGTCATTCATCAACTAGAAAATACCCTCAACATTGTTTATGGATTAAAGGATGGACTAGTCATTGTGAAATCATCTTTTTGATTACTATGTGAATCATTCACTTTAAATATTAAAAAACCACTCATTGGAAGTCAAACTAGTATAGAATACCTATACTATTCACAATAAAATTCCAAGGATGAATAGTTGTACTTCTATCCTATAGAAAGATTCTTTGTCATCCATCAAATGCCAAACGTCCTTATCAATGTTTAAGGATTAACCTTGTTAAGGACGCTGCTTGGACCATTTTGGACTTTAAGAGACTTTTTTTATTTGATTGAAGAACGGATGATTATCATCCAATTTTGTGCCTACACCTTTAATGTTATATTCAAATCTTTGGGTTGAATTCAAGTCATATTATTTATTTATTTATTTTAAACGATGTTGTTTGTCATAAAAAAACAGTATATATATCGAGTATATTTCATTTTTTGAATTTTTTACTTGAAATTTGATTTTCACATTTGAAACAATTTCTTTAGCTTTTGAGAGAAACTAAATAAATGAAGCTTCTAAAGTATAGTTTCTACTTTGTTTGAAAATTTTGAAGAAAATCCATATAAATAGCATTTTATTGAAGTTTAAAATTGAAGAACTATGACCACAATTTTAATTATAGAGAGTCATAGGACTATTACTTATACTATAATTTCTACAATAATATACTTCTATTATGAAATTTTTAGATTTATTGAACATGTATCTGATATGAATTTTCTTCACTTTTTTTCAAAAATAGTTTGAAATTTTTGAAATAGTTTGAAATAGTTTGAAATGTTTTTTAACTCTACAATTTTAAGACATATATTAGACATGAGATATATACTAAACATTTTCTTCATCTTGAACAATAAAAATAAAATAATTCACTCATAAATAGCAATAAAATGAAAAATGTAGAGCAAACTTTTTTGAGGTTTAACTACATGTAGAAATCATCCATTTTAACCACTTACCAATCCTATAATTGGGACAAATTTTCAACAACTTTTAAGGAAGTGTTCACTAATTTAGTTTAATCTTCTTTTGTGATATTTTACCATCTATCTACATATGATTTTTGTAAAATTCTTATACATTTTCATCCTAAAAAAGATGGAAATTAGAAAATAGATAATGAAACTCTTTATCACCCAAAGTGTATCATTGTGGGAACACACTACAATTGTGGTGAGTGCAAGAAAGACAATTACCCCCAATGACCTAAGGGGATTAATAAATTCTAGATGGGCTTTTCTATATGTCCTTAACAAAAAAAGAAGGTATTTATCAATAAAGATTATGTTTTGCAATATGAATAGAAAATATTGATATGACTAAATTTGAGATAATTTTAACAAATATTTAATTTTGAATCAATTCTAAAAAAATTCACTTAAAAAATTCACCAAAATTGTAATTTATCTTTTTAGGATGTAAATTTTAAATGATTGTCTTAATGGCTTATAAATTCACTAATGATTTTTAAGCTGTCTATGAAAATTCATCACTCAAGTGAGCAAAATTTATTATTATGTATCTACATTAGAAGAGAATTTAACTCAAAAGCTAATTTTTGTATTAATTGAGGTGAATATGAGGTTGTCTACATTATCATTTGTACCACCACATAAGAACACTGAAGGTTTGTAATGGCCACTTGGTATATGGAAACTTGTGGGAAGCATGTACCAACTAGGGCTTTTTTTGTCAAGTTTTCCAAATGAAAGAAAAGGCGATATTTATATTGTGGTCAGGGTTGGTGTGGCGATGGGGTCTTCTACTGCGCAGTTTTAGGGTGGCGATGTTTGGAAACAAGTGGTGCAAAGTCTGGCGACAGAAATTAGTCTCTGAGAGTTGTTATGGCGATACCTCTGGAAAGGCCAAGTGCCAGACTGGCGACTTCTCCAATTTCTAGGCAACTACTGTGGCGACATGGGGGTGCAAAGTGGGGTTAATTAGGCGATAATTCCAGAGCTATAGTTTTGGACCTGGCAACATGAGGGTGCGTTTCATGCCAAGTGCTGCCTTTTACATTCACTACCCTTCATTTGTGTATGACCTGCACTTGCAGCGTCCCAAACACCCTTCCCACGTTCAAATGAAAAAATTCACAAGAAACATTCAAACAAAATATTGCCACCTTCTTCTTGTCTAATAAACTCACAAAAATGGTGAAGTGTGATCAACCTGGACAATGGACCTGCACCCCCCCCCAAAAAACCTCCGATGCTACAATAAGAAACCATCAAAGAATAGTAATAATACAAGAAGAAACGGTGAAGTGTTCAGTACCCTGGAAAAGCAAGTTTAAACGATCCAAGCCAACATCGTTCATGTTCAACTCACTAGCAAAGTAATTAGGTTATGCAAGGCAATCGACAAAGTTGGATGGGTTTAGGACTATTTCAAGACATGCCAAAATATAAAACACCTGAGGGCATTGTTAGCTATTGGTTTTCCAAAATCAGAAATGCAGTAAAACAAGAAGGAGGGTTTAGAAAGCATTATGCACACAATTATAGAAGACCACCGGGGTGTCCCAATGCGACCTCCACCTGCCTTGATTGGAAACCACAATTAAAAACAATGTCACTTGAAATAATAATTCAATATCCAGACATGCAGCTGAAATAACTATTGCTTTATAATATGTAAGTCCGCAAATGACAGACACATGCAAACCTAAGAAGATGATGGGATTCACATACAAAATGAATCTCAACCAACGTCGTCATTACAATATAGCACTACGTGCCGGCTAATGCTGTAGGTTACCTGCACTTTCTTGTGGCAATTACTTCCGTAGCGGCCGAATACTACTTATATACTAGCCAAGTACCTGCCTCGATCTCCAGTTGTGAACCATTCATCGAACACTCGCTGATAAGGGAAGGAGTCTAGAGTCTAGATGCGCTAGGAGTACATTCCCACGACAGTTTGAATGTACTCCTCCAGGTTGTTCCTCAGCTTTGACTTCAGAAATCCCATACTAGAAAACAAACGTTCATCTTCCACGGACCCAAGGACATGCACGACAGCAATTTCGGCAAGCTTCAAGAACTCCCCGAAGTTTTGAGTCAAATTGTGGTTCCCATGAAGGACACGCCAAATTTTCGTTAGTGGATTGATGTCAAAAGGGGGAAGCATTGCAACCCGCGCGTTGCTCTTCATGCAAGTTTTAAACAATGCCCGCTCCGAAATGAGAGCATCACGGTCAATGACAGCCTTGATGAGGAGTTTTTTATCACCCTCACACCAAATTTTACCATGACCGTATGTCTCCATGAGAGTGCGGAGGTGACTATCGAACATGTCCTCTGCGTTTGGTGTGCACCAGTACTGAGGGTAAAGAATTCCAAATGCATTCATAACATGCTGGGCAAGAAAACGACAATCTAGCTCCTCCGCCAACTTACTCGTAGCACCTGCACAACAGAAAACCACATGAACCTAACTCAGATCATGCATCACCGGCAATTCTAAACATACATGATACAAGCTTCTGAGATATAATAGAATGATATTGCACATGCATTCTAATGCTATGATTTGCAAACAACACTATCGAATGTTAAAAATGTTTGTACTAAGCTTGGATAACGACGTCAAGCAACATACGAACTTCATCAAAAAAATGAAATACTGAACTAAAGTGTCGAATGCCGCTGCTGCATGAACTTATTGCTGCATTCCGCCTTCACTCTTGTCAGCAAAGTGGCCCACACTGCTTGGTCAACCAGCGCGCCTTTGTGCTCAGCATTGATCTGTTCACCATGGCACACAAATGACAAGATAGCAAAGTCATCGTGATTCAAATCAGTAATCCACTTTATGTGGATTTGTTTGTGGCTAACATCAAGCAAATTCTTAAAGCTCCAGAACTCGTCAGAGCTAAATGCCGTAGCTTTGTCTTCATACATGCGATGAAGTGATGCTTGACATACTTTAACAGCAGCAACAAAGTCGCATATATAAACATCCCTTTTTTGTGCAAATACCACCAACGTGTCTATTGCCTCAAGTAATGGAAGCAAGGCACACATCCCAAGAACAGTGAATGGGTCCAGCAACAACACTAAGTAAGCCTGCAAAAGGCAAAGAACAAAATGTTAATAAAACACAATCGGTACATTATCATGCAAATGCTAAGTACGATGGTTAAAACATGGAAGCTTGCAAGTGAAATCATAGTTACGAAAAATAATGAAACAACGTCGAAGGAGGGAGGGGGTTCATGTAAACGCACCTCTGCCTTGTTATTGCCGGTGAGATCGGCTGTCATCTTGTAAATGAGTGTTATGTATTCCGACAACAGGCGTCGGAGAGGTTCGATTAAATTCACCCATCGTGTTTATACATTGCGTAGCATCTTCAGGCCCTTTGTCTCTGTGAGTTCCTCAAGTTGCCTGAATTCACTGAAACGCTTAGGGCTCTTACAGAAATAACCGTATGTGACAGAAAGGAGTTTCTCAATATCACCAAAAATTGCCAAATTCGACAATGCCTTGAAGACTAGATTGCAACGGTGTGCAACGCAATGTACACCAATGACATTCAGAGCATGCCTTTCTTTAATTTGTTGAGTGACACCGGTGTGAGTTCCTTGCAATGTTGATGCACCGTCAGCGCCAAAGCTAAGGATTTTCTGGGCTGCGGTCTCTGCAGTCAAACCACCGCCAGTTCTCACAGCCCCCATGATCAACTTCGTCAGATTTTCAACTGTGGGACTACAATCCACACGCTGCAAAGAAATAAGCAAGGGAATTCTTACTCAGTCCTGCACTATGTATGCATGGATTGAAAGAAAACTACTATTGTCAACTACTGTGACCTCGTCGACAGTGATGGCCATAAATCTAGCAGCATTGATCAACTTGCGTGTCTCATCCATTACTTGTTTGTGCATGTAAGTGGCCATAAACCACCCCGAATTGTCACACAAGTGAGCTGCCGATAAATCAGGTACATTGAGCAACTTGTATAGAGATTGGCGGGACTCAAATTCAATCATGGGACGATCGTCGGCCAGTAGCTAAAACAACGTTGCAAATTGCACTCTTTTTTTTTTGGCCTCCAAAGTTGTACAATTGTTCAACTGCTCGAGCACTGAGGGAGGGGCCTTCGCTGCATACAAGCGCAGGTTCTTTTTATGTTTGCATTGGGTGGCAATATAGCTCTCTCCGACCTTGACCTTATGCTGTGGCATGTCCTTCTTTGCAATGCGTTTGCCGTCGTGCTTGAACAAAGTGTCAGATTTTGGAGCCATAATGCATGGCTTCCTGTCAAAAGAAGAACAGACCTTACAACGAACCATGTGCAGTATGCCGTCGGATGCCATGATTCCCTCAGCCCATGGTAATTTGGCAGCCCATAGGGTTTGGAACTTCCTGTGACGGTCATACCGCTTCTGGGACCTTGATCGCTCTGATTCAGCCTTCGTACGCAGTGTTGCACCTTTCTTCTTCGGTGGAGACTGAAAATCAGACTCGTCATCGGAGCCATCTGAATCAACAAAAACCTCGACCAAATTGCCGTCATCAATGTCAATTGAGTCCTCCAAAATGGTTATCAGGGGTGACTTCGAGCTCAGTACAACAGTGTCTTCAGAGCCTGAGGAGGAACCCGGGGTGACAACGGTGTTCACAGACGTCGAATTACTCTTCCGTGTAATCGCAAGATCACCATCTTTGTCACTGGGATACTCTTCTCCAGATTGGGGCTCTACTCCGGGAACATCTGGCATGGAGCCATTCAAAGCGAAGCAAAGGGGTTGTCCGGCTATTGCTCCGCGATTCGATTGGAAATAAGACTTCACCGTCTTCTCCCTCGCCTCCCCCCTCCGGAAGTCCAATTGCTTTCCCTTCCATTTCATGTCCAAGCGTGCTGCCTCTAGAGCCTACTTAGCTGCCTTCTGTGCAGACCTCGCAATCACAGCCGCGCAAATGGCCTTGGCGACAGCATCTTCCCCGATTTCCTCGGCACCACAAACCATGGTATGCAACGGTTACTACAATGACCTCCACAAAGCAAGTTCCAGCAAACACAGACAATTGACCGGAAGAAGCTACAAGAAAGGTATGAATGCCCAATGCCGAACCCTCACAAGCAAAGCATAAAATGCCCAATGTCATGAAATGAAGCAGGCATTTCTGTGGATTTCAGCTGCATTGAGGACCGTGAATTCTCAGGGAGGACCAACGCCGCCATGGTAGGAAATTGAGAGCAATGAAACCTAGAATTAAAGAGAAGCATTGAAAATTCAAAGTGGAAGAGAAGTCTGCTAACACGACCGCACAGCATTACCGAAACGTACAATTGAACTCATGGCGAAAATTGAAGCTCTTCCTCGCAGGTGACTGGCAAACCCTAGCCGCACCCCAAGATGTAAATGGCAATATCAAACTACCACTTGCGGCACTACTTGGCGAACATAACTATTCCGATCGAGAAAGATTGGCAACGAACTTCTGCTAGCAGAAGCAAACACAAGTTCATGAAAGCGCGGAGTGGCGAACCTAATGCTGGGGAGTGGCAATAATGGAAGCGTAACTTGGCGATAAGGCCTGCCGCCCAATGCAGCCTCGTCGCCAGTCTGGCCACTGATAGTCTGCAAGGACACTGAGGTGGCGACAGGGGCCGTTTTTTTGGCACAAGAGGTCAGTTCAATTTTTGCTAGGGCCTTCCAATTGGGGCAAACTGGTTTCCTAAAGCCAAAAAAAACAACCCCGGTACCAACTATTCTTCATGACTAAGCTATTATGAGCCATCACGAATCTAGTGTCCACGTGGCTTGGGAAATCATAATGTACTTTTAAGCCCATCAAGCAATTCTTGGCCTCATTAGTAAATTTAGAAGGCTCTTTTCCATCCAAATTTTTAAACTATCGGAAGTGTCTCTTTCTTGGATTTAATTCCCTCTTAGTATTCTATAATCAAAACTATCCCATATGCTACATCTACATTTAGACCAAAAGGTGCAACAAAAATTTTGATACTGATTACACAAGATGTACCAAATTCAAAACATGGAGTCTATGAAAGCCTAATTTTTGATACCCCTAGAGACAATACTAAAAAATTCATAATTTATTCATATAGGGTCCAAAAAATGCACGCTAAAATGTGTTGAAATCCTCTCACTAGAAGAAAAATGTGTCCGCCACAACCGACTACAATGCAACTATATGTCCTATACAACTATCCTGCGACTATAGTCCTTTGTATTTGCATCAGATTTGACGTGAACAAAGTTATACGTTGTTGTAGCCACAAAGTAGTCGCAAATTGAAGTTTAGGATTACAGGGATGTATCAGAAGAATTGATGTGAAGTATTCTACATCCAATATTCCTTACAATTGTCGATGTAGACAACTTTTTGTTCTGTAGAGTCTAGTGAGTCAAACTACAATTGCAAAGAATCTAAATTCAATTGCAATTCAACTAGAATTCAACTTGAAAGCAACTAGAATGCAACTCCAAAGCAATTAGACTACAACTAAAGTTCAACTAGATAACAATTATAATTGTTCCATATCAATTGTCAAGAGTATCATTAGGTTGGACATATAAGAATTGTAAATTATAGCGTTCTTACATATTGAATTCTAATTATGGGATTCCAATTTTTCTACATTTTGTAGACTTTTATAATTTATAGATTTCTACAATTTGTAGATTTCTGCAGTCTAAAGAAATCACCAAATATTTGAAGTCTATGAAATTTTAGAACTTGTAAAATGATAAATTTCTAACAAAAAATTTCTAACAATTTCTAACAAAAAATTCAATGCAAAAAGGCGTCAACTCCGGCTCCAAACAATTCCCTGTCCACGCCCACTTGACGTACCCCAGACAAAACTGGGCACGCCCAGTGCTAAAAAACACCTGTCCAGTGCCACAATGGGGCAGACTTTCTCTCCAGCCCTGCCCAAACTCAACTTGGCCACGTTGGGCGAGTAGGGGTGAGGATGCTCTTAGCAACTACGTTAGAAGAATTCATTGATGAACTTCCACATAGACTATCGAATGAAATCAAACTTGCAACTATTTTGCAACTAGTGCAACTTGTTCACTGCAATTGCGGGTTCTTAAATTATCACCTAATTACAAACGTCGCCTGCAACTACAAAATCAGTTGCAAACTGTAGTCACTAAACCCCTCATTTTCTTCTAGTGTCTTGTAGTTTCCAATAAGATCTAATAAAATAATTTATGTTTGATAATTGTAACTATGTTTAGTTGTACTTAGTGACAATTATAGGCACTTACATTTTTAGATATTTAAACTAAAATAGAGGCACACAATGCATGTGAATGAAGAGGGAATTAAAAGTGTTTGAATTTGTTCTCAATAGTGACTTAACTTGTTTTAATTTGAGTGAATTTCTATGTAAAACATCTTCCAAACATTGCAAAAAAGGCAAAGCATAATTTAGAATTCTACACGAAAATATAGAACATTTGCAAGAAGAGATTCACAATTGTTAGCCGACAAAATATTAGGGACAGGCTTGTAAAAAGTGGAGAGGGCAACTTTTTGACTTTTGTAAATTATTTTTAACATTAGACTTGAATTTATTGTTTATTTTTTGTTAGACAACAAGGCAATCATTTCTAAAATATAGTTTCTCCCTACTCATGTAAAAGCGAAATCATCTTGAAAATCTACAGGCAATCATAACATTATTAACCTTCCCTGAGGGGGTCTCTTTTTGCTCCCCCAAAATCAAGAGCCCTCAACAGTAGCCTCGCCAATGACATACTAAGCTTTGACAGCTTCACCTCTACCCAACCAATGACTTGTGCAACATTATAACTAAATTCTCCCCCTAGGTATATAGGAGGGAATTATACCTCCACCTGGGGGGGGCAAAACCAAGCCTGTTAGCAATGTTATGATTCTGGCTATTGGAAGCTTAGAAATGAATTTCTAATTCTGACACACAACAGACATGGGTTTTTTTTTCTGACAATTTGGTGCAAAATTGCACCAAATTTTATGGTCTAGCACTACACCTATAGGAAAAAATGGTACTAAAAAGGTGAAAAATTGCCAAAAAAATTCAAATAAAAAAAAATCTTAAATGAAATTGCCAAAGTATGGATGAAAACTGAATTATGGATATGTGATATGTGCTAATATGATATTTTCTATCCAATATGTGGATGAAAGTTGAAATTTGGAGCACTACTATAACATTCAATATTGTCACTTTGGCACTTCATTAAAAATGAAAAAAAACACCTAATAACAGGGGTGTTTGTTTCAACAAAGTCAGTTGAATGAGTCTTCAAGGAGTGAAACCTCACCTACAATTGCTTCCCTTTGAAGTGAAACTTTACTTGCAATTTATAATAAACATCCATTGTAGTTAAAGAATCACTCATACACCATCTCTCATCTTCCAAAGTAGATATGGGACCTATGATGAATAGACTCTTAGTTCATTCTTGCTTTACACCCAGAGCCAGGGCCAATTTGTTGTTTAAGAGGCTCCAAATCCTCTCTCGTGATTGGAGAAAAGGTTGAAATTTGTCCAATTCGACCTAAATGGAATGACCCGACGTCTAAGTGTAAAGTGTCCATTATAAAGAAATGAAGGCTGAGCCACTGGCAGAAAACTTATATGATAAGAAAGTACCTGGGCAGCTGGACTAATCATAAGCAGGGGTGGGTTTAATGTCTTGATGGCACCCCATCACTTAAGGGTTGCCGTCACCTGGCTGCTATGACCGTGCATTCATCCATACTCACACATCTCATTCATCCACGAAAGGGGCCTCATTCGCAAACAGAGTGACGAATTAGGTCAAACTTGCTTCGCCGAAGCGCACCCCGTGCGTCGCTAATTTTCTGTTTCGACACCATTTCGAGCACTTGCTCAGGTTTCCGCGTTTTCAAAATCCTCTAGCAACATTCCGTTCAAAATTTCCGTTTTCTCCCATGCAAAACGAGCCAAAAATGTGACCAAACGGTGCTGTCTGCACCGAGATTGAGTTTCGCAGGTGAAGGAGACGATGAGATGGTGGATTGGGTTGCTGGAGCTTCCAAGCTCTGGAGACCAAGGAATCTGCTCACAGTTGTGGTTTTCCTGCTCATGGCGGAGCTCATGATACTCCTGGTAGACTAATGGATGTTGACTTAGAGGCGTTGGAGGAGTGGGCCATTGTTGGACGTCGGCAACTCTGTCTGTGTTGTTGGAATTCGAAGCTCGGTGCTGAGAATGGAGAGGATGTGTGGAAGCGTGATGAATCTGTGAAGAAACGGTGGCTTGCAGTAGGGCAGGATTTGTGTCCGAGGGGTTTATGATTGTCAATTTGAAATTGTGAAGTGGTTTACAAGCTATGGCATTAGATACATGGAAGGCGTGGTTGGAATGCTGCTCATCTAGAACTCGATTGAGCAGATCGTCGATATATTCCTTGCGATAGTGGAGGTCTAGGCAGGGTTGAATGGTCTTGGGGCTTAGGAATGCCATAGCTGCGTCATAATGCGAGCAGCTAGTTGTGACTCACTATGTACGAGGATACGTGTGGATTTGAGTGAGTGCCATGGATTTTCGAGTTGGCTTGTTTTTTCAGTTGCGTTGTTATTCTACGACATAGGACATGGTGTTTGAGCTGTGGTAATCTCGACGAGAGAGGATGGCGTTGCTGCCACCTCTCGTTAACGCAGTCAGGATGCCGGGTACTGATGCTGACCTCTTGATGCGCGGCCCCAAGTTTGTTAGTAGCTTAGTTTGATTTAAATCGCATATCATGATGAGAGTTTGAGCTGCTAATGTCTGTGTAGCTTTGTTGTAGACATGAAGCACAAAACAAGCCGATTCTGCTTCTGTTGGGGCAATTTTATTTCTTGTGATGTATTAAAGTACTGATGGTCTGTCATTGCTGCTACATTAGGCGTGGATGCACATCCTTCTTTTTTCTCGAGTCATGTGGGAGCGTCTGGAACTGAGAACTCCGCTTGTGTGGTTCTCAAATTCCAAGGTGAAGAGGCCTTTCAGACGCCCGTGGTGGAACTGAATGGCGCCAGTGATAGTCAAGAAGAACCACCCTTACCTCGTATTCGTCGAAAACGAGTCACTCGAAGGTACACTGAATCCAGTAGCGACGACGACGTCGAGTACCGGATTAAGACCGTCCGGCGCAAGTCTCGATTCAACTACCGCGAGTCTGACAGCAGTTCTGAGGGAGAAGGTGATCATGTACGTAAGCCCTCACCCACTGTATCTGGTGTTCAAGTCTTAAGCACAAACCTACGTCTCATCATGCATTAGTCTTTTGTCCTCTATGCTCGTAAGAGTCAAATAATCTCAAACAATTTCGGGCCTTGCAATGTAGAAAGAAATTTCATAGTCCAAGAGTATCGAATCTGTTTTGCATGTTGGCTGTCGAATTCGAGTTTTGGAGGTGAGCACTTCTGAAATTTGATACGCATTTGCGAGTGACAGTAGATCAATTCGGTTCACTGTCATGGTGCACAGTTCATGTTGAACTAATGAAATATCGGAATATGGGAGGAGCTAGGTCTCTGTCTGTTGAGACCTACATGAGAGACATTGAAGGTAAAGCTCATCAGTTAGAAGTGAGGCAACCAATTCACGTATTCTTAAGATAACATAAAGTTTGTGGCTTGAGGCTTAAGGAGTGTCAATCATTTTTTTGTGAGAGCAATTCCCACTAAAAATTGTGCTATTCAAACATCCACCAGGTAAGTGTCTACATGCTAGATACATGAAATGTCTACATGGTATGTAAATGTTGACCTTGACATTTTATAAAGTAGATCTAGTCATTGCAAGCCTACTAGGGGTTTCACGCTGGTCTTTCCTGTGTGTATCCCCAGGCTGTTGCGACAAAGCCGGAGTTACCATATGGGGTGTTGCGCGGTTGTCCAACTTGTCGCACTTGTCAGAAGGTGAGTCTCGAGACCTTTAAATTTGGTACGTGAATTTGTGTGACTGGCATAACTCATTCTATTCGAAGACGCCACTTTTTAATTTTTACACTTTTTATCGCTACTGAAAACAGGTGGTGGCAACCTGGCGGCCGAATGCTGGTCGTAGACCCTGTATTGAGGAGGCTCCCGTTTTCTATCCAACTGAGGAGGTATTATTCTTGTGCTCTGGAGCTTCCAGATTATATTGACTTTGTTGAGTTCACGGTAGGTTACAGCTACGAACACATCTGCTTCGTTATCAAGGTGTTTGATCCGACATGAGCTTGGTGAGGAAAGAGTTGTAAATGTGAATTGCGTACGCGATCTGACTTCTGACTTTTGACTTTTCTAAGCAATATCTTGAATCGGTAGTTCTATACCACACATACTTCTCAAAATTGCCTGGGAATCAGTTCAATACATGCCAATGTTGGTCCAACATCCATTAGAATTGGATTCCAAAATTGCATTTTCGCGGTGTCAGAAATTCGTAGGACCGACATTGAAATGATAAACATTAGAGAAACGATGTCGTGTGTGTGTATATATATATACACACACATTGAAGTCGCTTTAAATTAGTCCGATGCAAAAACGACATTAGAACCATATCTCATTGCTGGTTCGCTGCATTTTCGACGCTGTTTTGCTGTCAGTTTAATCGGAACGCCATCGAAAATGTATCGATCAGATTCCTCTGAAATTTTATATGACATATCATTATGGACTGTATTGTCGAAGGTCTGCAATCTGAAATGTATGTCGGTTCTAGATTCTTTGCGAGTACCTCGTGCTATGCATTATGAGCAAGGATTAGTTGAATTTCTAATGTTGTTGTTTGATTGTTCTAAGGCAGTAACATACATGTCATGTAAACTAGGAGTTTTGGGGTCTATCTGCTTAATTACCCAGCCCTTGCTTGTTTGACTTTTTCCAGGAGTTTCAGCACCCTCTGAGGTACATATCTAGCATTCGAGCTAGGGCGGAACTCCATGGTATTTGTCGTATTGTTCCACCGCAGTCATGGAACCCCCCCTGCCCATTGCGAGAAGATTCTGTAGAGGCCCAGAATATGCAGTTTCCTACTCGTGTGCAGCAAGTTCATAAGCTACAAGTTCGGGAAGTAACAGCCAAGGAGTGTTCATCGACAAAACAAACTACCAAAAAGCAACGAGGACGGGTAGCAATAGGTAGAATGGGAGAATCAGTCACTTTCCCTACACCAGCTGCTAACGATCAACCGGAGTATTTTGGATTCTGGCCGGGAGAACCCTTTCTGTTAGGAGCTTTTGAAAAGTACGCCAAAGATTTCAAAGATCAGTACTTCCGCATCTCTGAACGACAAAAAACTGGTTCAGAACAAAAGTGGGAGCCGTCGGTTGAGAATATTGAAGGCGAATACTGGCGCATAGTTGAGCAAGCCACGGAGCAGATTGAGGTTTGTAATCATCTATTGTATGTGGTAGCAAGACCTTTTAAATTGTAGTGTCAATCTATCTCATTTAATGGGCATCTCAAAGTTCTTGATTGGGGCTTATCTTATCGTGTTTCTGAAATAGAGTGAAAGTGCAGCTCGAGTTTTAAAGCTCCTGCTTTGCTTTGTCAGTGAAGGATAACGATGTTTATTAGATCCTAATTATTTGGTAAATGCCTGGATCAGGTTCTCTATGGTGCGGATGTGGAAACCGGAACATTTGGAAGCGGTTTCCCAAAGCCTGCACTAGGGTCGGAGGCGACAAGCCTATATGAGAAGTCTGGATGGAATTTGAACAACATAGCAAGATATCCTGGCTCTATGCTATCTTTTGAAGAAGTAGACATTTCAGGAGTGCTTGTGCCATGGCTGTACGTTGGGATGTGCTTCTCTTCATTTTGTTGGGTAAAGAACGATCGGGACTGAATTTGATTGCCGGAATGCACACGTGTATGAGTCAATTCGTGAAATTATATTCAACCTTAGAATTTTCAGCCACAGAATTTCTCTCTATGGATGCTGAATTGATTTTTGTATGTATTCTTAATGGTTTTTGCAGCATGTGGAGGATCATCATTTTTACTCCATCAATTATATGCATTGGGGAGCACCAAAAATATGGTATGGTGTTCCTGGGTTTGCAGCTGACAAATTAGAGGTTGCGATGAAAAAACATTTACCAGATTTGTTTAATGAGCAGCCTGATCTTCTTCAGAAACTGGTGATGCAACTTTCCTGACCCCTGTTATCTGATTTTACGATTTTCATTTTGGTCTGATTGCTGTTTTGACCGTTTTGCTGCCATGATATCTATGTATCATTCTTACTATCCGACATCCTCTGGTCTTGGAGCATCGTGATCAGAGAGCTAATTTTCTAGAGTATGCTCAAGTTCGCCTTGTGATACAGTTATTCTTGTGAAATAGCAATCAAGGGACGACTCTTACAAGCTTTCATTGTTCAGGTAACTCAATTGTCGCCGTCTTTCTTGAAGCGAGAGGGGGTTCCGGTGTACAGGGTTGTGCAGCAACCGGGCGACTTTGTTATCACATTCCCGAATGCTTATCACTGTGGATTCAATGCTGGGTTCAATCTTGCTGAGGCTGTGAATTTAGCTCCCGTGGATTGGTTACCGCACGGCCAAGCAGCAGTAGAACGTTACAGGGAGCTTGGTCGCCAGACGTCTGTGTCTCACGATAAACTATTGTTAGGCGCGGCCAGGGTAGCAATGAGAATTTGGTGGCACTCACAGCAAAATGAGAAGCCTTTGTTAGTTAGGGATTTGGCAGGTGGCTTGGAACCAGGTTTGGTTTGTGCATGGCAGGCTTATTGTGGTGAAGGCGGTATGCTAGCCAATGCTTTAAAGGTATGTCATGTTCAAACTTCAAATATTTTTGGTTTCTCAAATATGCAGTTGCCATGTCTTTTACTTGATTTAGCCTTCAATTGGCCATGATCTTCCACACTTGCGATGGATGTTGTTGGTATGCTTTTGGGGTCCGTCAGGAAAATAACAATGTTTAGAGTCTGGACTTGTCTCTATGTGGATGAAAGTGGACCTGGTGTCTCGCATGTTTAGGGTGAACATGGTGTCTCTAAATGGTGTCTCACGTGGAGTGAACCTCTCATGAACCTGGTATCTCACATGTAAACATATAGAACCTGGTATCTCTAGTGAACTTGGTTTAGAGTGAACCTGGTGTCTCTAGTGAACTTGTCTCTATATGTTTACATGTGAGACACCAGGTGGCACTCACATGTTTAGTGTGTGAGCTTGTCTCTATATGGATGATACGGACGTTATCAAGGGGTCGTCAATCGGATTTTTTATAAAGACATCTGCTTATTGTCGCTCTAGCTGCTCGTGAAAAGTGTCAGCATTACGATTCTGTTTTGTCACGTATTTTGTCGTAACTTACGTGAAAATCTGAACTGGTCGGACCATAGGCAAGGGTGAATATGGAGCATGCACGTCGGGAATCCCTCAAATCGATGACAAGTTCGACATTGTCAATGAAGCAAATGGATAGCAGCTATGATTCGACTGATGAACGAGAATGTGAATCATGCAAGTATGATCTACATCTTTCTGCTGTGGGGTGTGAATGCTGCCCTGAAAAATTTGCATGCCTGCTACACGGCCACCTTCTTTGTTCATGCCCCTGGAGCAAGAAAACTCTGTTTTACCGGTATCCTTTAGAACAGTTGAGTCTTCTTCTGGCTGCAGTTGAAGGTCGTCCCGAGGCTGTTGCTAATTGGGCGAAGCAGAACGGTGAGAAACCCAGTCAGTCGCCTACTAATCTTCGGGATGTTGTGGTATTACCCTCCCAAATCATACTTGGGAATGAGGTGTTGAAAAAAAAACATTCTCGTACTAGCTCTGTTGTTGCCGAGCCTCTTACGCTAATGGACTCTGCAACTGTCGCAAGAGCGAAGGAAATGGCAGTGCACTATGTCAAGGGACTTGATAAGGCCCACGCGCTGCCCGAGTCCAAGCCTGACATTACGACCCAGCCTGCTCAAAGTCCCCTGATTTCTGTAAGAAACACAGTACAAGTTGCAGCATCTTGTGAAAACAGTAATGTGTCTCAACAAAACAGTCGTCTTGTGCGCCAAGAATCCAAGGATGTGCCGAACCATTCCGAGAAGGTAGTCTTCCTGAGGTCCGGCTATGCAAGAAGAGCAGCTGCTAGCAAGAAAGCTTCAGAACAAGCTTGTAAGTCCTTTCAAAGTAGACTTCCTGGTGGAGAGTTGGGATCATCACGGCAACCAGCTCCGTTTACCTCAGAAAATCACCGCGTGAATGTGCCAACACCTGATGTCATACTACTGAGTGACGATGAAGAGGAGATGATCCCTTGTAAGTTGAATGAAGCAGCGGAATCTTCATTTTCAGCTCATGAAATGCAGAGCAGTCTTCCTTCTAGAGTGGCAGAATGTGCTATGGACGATGGGTTAGTGGCCCAGGCACATCTAGCAGAATCAGAGGTCGACCTTATCAATGATAGGTGTACAAATTTATCCAATGATCTTACGATGCACCCAGCTTGTGGTGGATCTGCGAAAAACGTAACTGAGGGGAATCCGTCTCAGAGATCCGTTGAGGCTGCGTTTGCCTCTGGTGACACCAAACAGGGAGCAACGGCGATGACTGTCGACAGCTCTGTCAAAGAAAGGGCGCTTCAAAGCCTGTCATCTGCCAGTACCCTTCTTAAGTCAATGCCAGATGGACAAACTGCTTCCCCGAGCCCTGTGCCCGACGTAGGGACAGTTGTGCGACGGGGCGCTGGTAATGCTTGGGCTGTTCCTCAGGTGGCCCGAATCCGTGAAATAAGGGATGTGGAGCTTCTTGAAGTAGGGCGCCTTGTGGTGACAGAAGGATGGCACACCAGGCGTGCAATATATCCAGCAGGTAATTCATCCTTTCTTCGAGCTGGCTGAAATTCAGAAGTTGTTTTCCAGTCAAAGTTAGCATTGTCCATTTGTGGGGCTTCCGTCTCCCTTGTATCAAGACCACTGCCATGATTTGGGGAGCTTTTTGCCACGCAGCAAGGACCTCCAATTTCAGAGGTGTACAGCTTGAAAGTTATCAGATGTTTGCAAAAACATCTTACTCATGACCTGAGTTGTAAAAGTGTTCCTAACAAGACAATAGTTTGAGTATCAGAGCTGCTTTTGTGATCGGGAATGTCTTCTATGTCGATTCGAACTATTCAACGATTGGTGTTATGCATGCGATCTGTGTTGTTATGACATCATGTTCTTAGTTCTGAAAGCTTGATATTATCATCTCCTTGAACTCTCATGATAAATGCTAACTCTAGTTCTCATCTCGTTCATGAGAACTCGCTTCTGCTGTTAACCCATCAGTTGATTTGCGGATTTGAAGTAGCTAGAATACTATCACTTTCTAATCCTGGAGGAATTCCTCTTTTGCTTGCAGGTTTTAAAAGTCGAATTTGCTTCACCAATGTCCAAAATATCTTTGAGACATGTCTGTACGTATCAGAAATCGTCGACCGAGGACTTGGGAAGAGGCCTTTGTTCCAGGTGATTTTTTCGCACCTTTGTGACTGTAAAAACTATCTAGTTGGTCTTGCCTGGCCATACTCCTGGTCACTTTAGCTACCGGCTAGCAACGTTTGCTTATCTGATACCCATCCTGAAACATTTGTATTGTAGGTCACCCATGCAGCTAAGCGGGAAGTGTTCTTGGACGAGTCTGTAGATGGATGCTGGCATGCAATCCAAAATCAGATAAATGAGACAATTATTTCTCTTCGGTCTCAAAACAGCAACTCGCAGCTGCCTCCTCTACTACCACCCCCAATCGGAGTGGAGATGTTTGGCCTTACATCAATCCCTATCATAGAGGTCAGTATTTTACTGAAAGCGCTATTGCTAATTGTGACACCTGTTGCAAATTTTGCACTTTAGATTGGAGTTAATCTTGTGTTCGACAGCAAGTTTGCGACTTGAATATTTTGGACTTCAAATATTGTTTTTTCATAGTGGATGTTTGTAAGTATGTTTCACTTTGTCTTGTGTTCTCTGGTGTTTGCTCTATCCTCACGATGCTGGTTGTCAAAAGCCGCCTTGAAAAATGACTTGATCTGAAAATCATGTTCTTGTTCTGCAGGCTGTGGAAGCCCTGGATCCTCTTCATCAATGCATAGAGTATTGGGATAGCAGGCAGACTCCTGCAAAGCAGAACCATAGACTTGATTCAGCTGAGCCTGATATTCGAAGAACAGGGATCAGTGTGGCCTCCTTCAAGGAGGACGCTCAGGAACTGCCTCCGAGAGATTTGCAAGCAAGAGCACCTCAACATAGAATTGTAAATACAAGTAACAGGATACCTGTGAATATTTCCAGCACAAATAAGTCTTCTTTACAGGCATTTGTGCACGAGAATCCTGATACGCAAGGAGTTTTGCCAAGCAGCCTTTTGAACGAGAGTCCAGACACATATTCCACCATGCAGGGTCTCTTTCAAAGAGCAACTCCAACAGAATTGAGAGTTTTGTATCACTTTTTCACCGCTGAGGCACGTGGAGCAGAATGGGGATCTGCATTCCGGGCCCTCACGGAGGAGGTTCAGAAGAAATTTTTGGGATGAACAATACACTGACGGCTGAATTTTGAGCTCCCCGAGGCAACTCGACAGGTTGGTTCTACTGTAGTTGAAAGAGTTTTGATCAAATTATTTTGGGGGGAATTGGTAAATAGTTGTTCAAGTTTAGACTTGCAAAGGCGTTCCAAATCACACTATGGCCACCAACTGGCTAATCGTGACCCCTGTCATCTGAAGTTGGGAATTCGTAAGATTTGCCGGCTCTACTTGTTTTGTCGTGGCTTATTCTGAAATCATCTTGTGATTACTAGGATTCTGGTGTTCTTGATGGTCTGGTTTGGTTTCCAATGAGCAGGTAGCGGTGGCAACGTGGAAATTTTGAAATATCTATCCTCGATTCAGTTTGCAATTGTAGATTTTTACAATGTCTTATTCTTCACCTAACTGACCTTTCGGGCTACGTCAGCTTGTTGAGCAAATTGGGTCTTTATCAGAGCTATCTCACCCTACTGAGCTTTGTCACCTACCTACTTACTTGGATATGGACTTGTAGCATATCTTTACGGCACACGATACTTTCAGAGAAGCGGTTTAGGGGGGAATAGTTGGAAGTACAGGGGCGGAGGTATTGAAAGAGTAAGGAATTGCACTATTGCAGATGCTACTCATTGAGAATGACCTCCTCACCTTTCATGAGCTGGTACACTCTTCACATTTTATTGTCTGTACACCTTGACCTCTTTCATCTAACTGCTTTAAGTCACCAAAAAAATGAGCACCTGTTTAAGGTCACAAAAATGACTACAAATGTTGTAAGTCAGGGTTGGCAAAATTACAAATTACTCTGAATGTATCTGTGTTTCACTTGGTAATTGAATATCATTTTCAATTAGTGCAGGGTTTATGAGTTGCAACTTACGTAATCTAGCTAGTGAACTCCTCGATTTCCATTACAATCGTATCATCTTTTTGGGCCTTGTTTGAAATTGGTGTAGTGAATTAATTTCCTGCAATTGAACTCCAATTAGCAGAATCATAACAGCTGAAAGACTTGCAAGCACGTTGATGGGACATGAAGTGGTCACAAGTTACCAAGGCTTTACAATGTTTAATATCTGCAAATGATCTCTCGTGTCACAACAGTGGTGCTGCAAAAATTATTGAAGGCCTTTGATTGCCATTCTTGTAGTAATACAATAATACATACGTAAAGAAGTTAAGGTTGACATGGAGTTAGCATCAATAAACAAATCATGATTAATTTGCGTGGACATTTGCAAACATTCTACTCTACAATCTTTGTATAGTCAGTGTGGAGATATTGATTTGGAAAGTGGATGTGTCTTTTGCATGTAGTAAGAGTCAAGAAAAGTGTGGTTAAGTGGTATGAGTTTTGGTGATGACTTCTCTTTAAAATTAATTTGCTCTCACCTTAATCAAGGCTATGCCTTCTTTACACTACAAGTGAGATTGAAGACCCCGGAGAGGAGGTTTTAGCCAATGAGAGCTTCAACATTTAAAAGATCAAGGAATGGAACTTTACATTAGGATTTTTCAGTCTCACTTTAAATGGAATGATGTCAATAACACTTTAAATTGTCCTTTATGGCAATAGAAGTGCACAAGTTTTACGTACCCTTAAAAACGTTTAAACATTATTTCATTATATTAAAGTTAGAATGTTGTTAAGCTCTTACAAATAGAAAGGGTACTAGATTGAGCCCAATTTTATTTTCACAAATGAAATAAATTATTGTCAAGGGGTTGCCAAAATTATACTAGAACAAAAAAATAAACACATCTAATTGAAGTTCTTATTTGAAAGTGCCCCCTTATAGATTATTTTTTGTTTGGCCAAAAATTTACATAAAAGCCTCCCATTGATTTTGGACGTATCCTAATCAATTCTTTGAGAATGCATAATTTATTCATATAATGTCCATCTAACTTATTATTTGAATCTTTTTCAACGGCCAATAAGAATCAACAAAATTAAGTCAATCCACTACTCTCTCCATCCTACTAAATCCTCCAAACCAAACATAGTACTACTAAACCACTCCATTTATTAATTTTGATCATTGAACAAGCAATGTGGAATTCAAATCAACTCTCGTTCAATCAATTCTAAAAAAAAAACATTGCTTGCTCAGTGATCAACGATCAAAATCAATTACTAGAGCCCTTTTAGAGGTACATGCACTGTTTTCAATTTGGAGGCTTTTAGGTAATCAAGGTAGTCCACTCTAAAAGCGACAATAACACAAAGATACATTTTGCTTTCCTCAATGTACCAATGGTGTACATTTCAAGAGGTGATTGCTTTTAGTGCCGGACTACCGCATTTCAAGTTCAAAAATTCATAACTAATTACATGAAGGTCCAAAAAATATAAAACAACTTGGTTTACATGCCAAGCCTTTTGTCTTCCTACAAAAATTTACTGAAAATTGTTTCAAGGAGTTCAACTTCCCTAGAAAGGCAATCAGTGAGCTCTTAAATGGTCACTTTAAGAGCAAATCATATGGAACCGGATGGAACCAAGGTTCAAATCAGATGGAACCAGATGGAACCAAGGTTCAAATCAGATGGGACCAAGGTTTTAATCAAGTCCAGGACCAGTAAGGTAGTATGCTCTTAAAGCGACCATTTAAGGGCTGGTCCGCCTTTTTCACAGGCTTTCGTGGACAAAAATATTTTTAGATCGTTTTTCAGAGAAAGAAAAATAGATGTGGTACCTAACACAAGTGTTTTGGTATTTTTCCAAGCATTTTTGAATTACTTACGAATTTTCAAAGATTCAGGACATAGGCACCTATTTGTGACCATAGGTCTTCCAAAATCTGTCCGCTTGCAACTTGTAAAGAGATGTGCAGAAATCAAAGACAATGATTGGCTCTTGCAATAGAAAAACAATTTTTCTTCAATGCATTCAATTGCTAAACTGGTCCATTTAAGGATCACCCCATCTCCATTCTTCACCTAAAAATAGGGGCGATTTCAAGAAGATGGGCGCTTTTAGAGCACACTACCTTACTTGTACATTCGGGATTGAAATTTCAGAGACAACAAATGAGGATAACGATAAGGTCAATTTGAGCACAACAGTGCACCGTAGTGAATACTACGCTGATTTTTATTTGTAACTGTAGCTTGGGATAAGCAAAAAAAAAAAAAAAAAAAAAATCTTTTTCTGGTTGGGAATTGCTGTCAATGAACTCAAGATAGAATTTGTGATCACTTCCTGTGAGCAGGCATTGAGCTCATTTCCATGTGGACCATCTGGAAAGGAATCAATCACCCGAAATCTCCTGTAAATTGCGCAAGGTGTTGGCCACATAAATACGCTAGAACCACACCAATATCTATGACGTGACAACATGGTAATCCTTAGGATCAACCATTGATAGCTGTAGGTTTTCTTTTCTCTTTTCTTTTTTCACTTTTTGAGAAAGTGCTAATGGATGGAGATCACATGGAGATCACATGTAATTTGGTGAACCATTTGGTTACTTCTTCCGATTTATCAATTTTTGAACCCAAAAAAATCACTTTTCATTCATATTCACGTATTTTTTTCATCTCAATTTAGTGATTTCATTTAGAAGTAGAAAAAAATTGGAAAAAAGAAAGAAAACGACTACTTCTATTTAGCAGAAAGTCAAAGATTTATTTTGAAATGGTTGAGTTTGGCCCCCATGGTGCCAAGAAAAAAAAGAGCTAACTGGAATGTTTTCTTTTAAGCGTCCGCATGGTTTGTTGTCATTTGTGAGTTTGTTGTCACACTAACCATGACTTAATACCTCTTTTTTAACCCTAGAAAGGCACCCAATATATCAACCATGAAATTATCTATTGATTGGATGAATATGATTTGCATTCTTTGCTTTTACATAAACAATACAAAACACTCATCAAACACTTTAATTAGTCTTTCATATCCTTACAATATGGAAGACCAAATAATCTTTATTCTACAAGATAATACCCTTTTGTATTCTTGGAAGATAATTGAACAAGTCATCTCTAGCAAACCCTAATAGATAATCTAGGTAGGGCTTCTCTCGTAGAATAAATATTTTCTTATGATTGGCTAAAATATCATCTTGTATTGATTAGTTCAAAATGGTCAAAAATTTAATCACAAAAACATCATTACTTTCCTCTACTAGTATAGTTTTAACACTTCATAAATGTTGTATAGTTTGTGTTTATTTCTTCATAAAAAGAATTTAGTTAATAGCAATCTCAGTGTTGTTGAAAAGGTTTGATACCAATTTCATTGATCATATTGGAAGATACATACATTCAGAAGGCTCCAAAATCAACCAAAAAAAACATTGCACATGTTCATTGCAACCTATTTGGCAACTTAAGTAAAAAAATTCTTTGCTACTACAAAATGGTATCCAAATATGACCAAGAGACACAAAATGGTTGCATAGGTCATTTGAGATTAACAATATAAGCTACTTCCTCTATCTCAAAATAAGTGTTTGTAACACACAACCTAATAGGTCACTTTTACAATATCAATAGGTAAGATAGGGGTAGGTTTAATTAAAGTAATATAGGGTGTAAACTCAAGTAATAGGTCACTTTTAAAGCACCCTACCTTACTTCAAGGTTGTTCAGCATGCCCAATTCCCTTTGCTTGAGTTGCTAGAAAGCCTCCGCATGTATTCCCTAAGCCGGAGAGATCCACACGGGAAGATCATGTAGAACCACAAAATTTGGACACCACTGACAATCCATCCTTGGGCACATGTTCACTTTTGCCACATTGACACTGAATGCGGAGGATATAATTATAGTGGCACTAGACATGTTTCAGGCATAATAAGGATACACCCCAAATCACACCCTATCTAAAACCACCATCATTAGTCTTTGTACATCTCCCAAATCAATATGCAAAACAACTTTAGAACATCTACCAGAAAAGAATTGTAACTTTGACATACAGTATCCAAATGGTGTGTTTCTTGGCACTTTGAAAACCCAGCTCCTCTCACTTTGCCAACGAGAAAATCAATGAAAATTTTGACCAGTCTAATAATAATACCAACTACACATAATAGTGCAACAAGTGCATGGGTGGTGTTTTTTTTGGGGGGGGGGGAACCAACTCTTACTTCCTGTACGAACTCCACTCACAAGAGGAGCACAGCATAAGCTTCAATTAATCAACTGTGATAGCCTCGTCCAATTTTCAGCAGTATGTACGTACATACGCCATTCAAGATTTTTTTTCTTCTTCCATGGAACCTGCTAAACATGTGACTCGAAGAAAACAAGGAGTCGCTGCCTCCTACTGACAACGCGACCCCATTCTCCCGCTCACATGTATTCATGTCGATGTACTCAGAAAATGGTCGAGTCACAACTTCTTCTTCTTGAGGATAATTAACTTAACGGTGCGGCAAAATTCTCGCTTGCTCGCTCGCCAAATTGTCGGCTGAATTTTCAGGGTGAGTTGACAAAAGTCAATCCGTTTGTATAATTATGAAGTTCCGGGAGCATAATTGCTGACTTTTAGATTGTGCCGTAATTAGACTACTAGAGTACATACATTAATTTCATAATCAACAGCAAATATTTTGTGAATCGAAATCGCAAGAAACGCAGCATTGCATAATTGGAAATTGGAAATCTTTGAGTGATATGATTACGGTTAACAAATATATATGCAACAATTTTAGGTTATGACTTTGTAGGATCATTCAAAACCAAAGTGTGTCCCATACCCTAGGAAATGTAGATTAATATGATATAGTTATGCGGTTTAGTCAAACACAAAGCTCATTGTCATGTTTGTCAAAGAAATTTGCTCTCGAAAAATTTAGGTTGAAAATGCCTTGACCTTGTAGATCATTAATACGTTGCCAAAAGGGCCTTGGGAATTAAAATTTGTTGCGTTTTATTCAAATTGGGTGAGTTATTTACAATCAAAAAGTGATTGAATAATAAATATATACTTTATTATGTTCAAACTTCAAAGAAAACAAATATGCTGGAATAACACAATTAAAAATTATCATTGTATCATCATAAGATCTGTATTCAACAATACTCTATTTGAAGGCTTGCTGTAGTTGTAGGGCAGGTTTGGTGGGAAACAACTCTAAAAAACAATGACAATTTTTTGGGGGAAATTATTTTTTTAAAGATTAAATTATTGAATGTAGGTAGAAATAATATTTTCAAAAACTTATATATATTTGTCAAAGATGTGCCAAACATGTCCTTATCATACAATAACTTTTGACCTAAACACCACATTTCACAATATTTTTAAAAAATATCACTAAATAATATCACTAAAGGAAAAATGCAATTATGAAATAAAATAAATGGGCAATTTAGTTAACCCCTAAAGGACCAAAGTCCCCTCGGGGGGCACTTGGGATTTCGGGCAAGGTCATTCAAAGTGGTTTTTTGACCTGATTTTTTGAAACTTTTTGTGTGCGTGTAGCTTCTCACAAGCTTCGCGTACATATAATTTTCATCATAATCCGACATGTGTTGTAGAAGTTATGATGTTGTTTACCTCCAAAGCAGTTCGTAGGGCAGCTGTGGCAAAGGAATCGCTGTTTGACTGTGCAGGGGCAACTGAAATTTTTGGCAAAAGTAGAAGCCACTCTGCCCCCATTATTGAAGCCATCTGTCATGAAAATCAAAAGAGAGAGAAGTACTTGGTTGGAAACTGTGGGATTACACTAAAACTGAATGAGAACTGCCCGGGAACCTATTGGGAACATCTTGGGTCCCTTTCTACAAGGGCTGCCCACTCTGTAATCTATTTTGGTGACTGCTGCGAACTTTGGAAGGTCATAGAAATTAGAGATTTTCACTTTTTTGAGAAATTTTTGTTCCTACTAGTGAAGTCTGAGTATATCTATGTATCCACCGTTCGGATTTTCTATATCTCTAAGTATGTGGTGGGAAATTTGATTCGAAAATTCAGTAGTGTATTGCCAATTCTTGGGACATTGTGGCATTACAAGAATTTTTGGCATGTGCTCGGGATGTTGGATTGATATGAAAATTGGTATGCATATGACTAACTTCATTACCTATAAGAAAAAAATTTAAACCTATGGTGTGTAGTGCAAAAAATTTGAGCACAAGGTGGTCAAAGTCATCTGAAATTCTGGGGCATAGTGGAAAAAAAAAACACTTTTCACTTTGAATGACAATATCTCACAATCCGTATGGTCAAATTTGATGAAATTTTTATATCATCCTCTCAAAGAAGTTAAATTTAAGATCCTACGATTACATTTACAAAAAAACTATTTTTGAAACTTTGTGAATGAGCGCAGCAGAAACGGCAGTTTTCAGTGGTTTCGGAGCCAGAAAATGGCTTGGTCCTTTAGGGGTTAAAATGGCGGTATTCCATGTGCCATTTTCAGAGTGCCCACTCGAAACCATAGAAGCGACATCTAGGACAAAAATAGATTTCAAAGATCTAGGACTGTTGTAGATTTCAGAAGTCTATGAATGTTATAGATTTTAGACTGAAATTTTTGAAAAATCTAGGACTTTTATAGATTTCAGATATCTAGAAAAGATATAGATGTCAGAAATCTAAAATAGATGTAGATTTCAGACCATTTCAGAGTGCACGGTCTGAACAGTTAAAAGTGCCAAACTAACGGAATACCGCCATTTTAACGAAATTGCCCATATAAATGAAAAGAAATAAGAATATCAAAATGGAAACCTACCTAGTACAAAGAACGTTCACAATATTTTTTTCAAGTTTTACCACCTATGTTCCTTTACTTCCCATGTCAACCTGTTTTTTCCAAGTACCAAGTCTACTTATTTTCTCTATTTTTTACTCTGAATAAAAATTTCATATCTTTTTCCACTAATTTTTTTGCGGACGTTTCCAAATTGCAACCACAGTTTTTTCCCAATTCCACCAGTGGCTAAGTAACTTTGAACTAACTTTGAACTTTGTTTTTTCCCAAACATTTTGCTGAGATAGAAGATGGAAGGGAAAAAAAAAAAGGCTCCGTCCATACATCTGAATGATTTGCAAAGATCACATCCACAAGTACGATCATTAATCAAATATGATGATCGAATTCTACTTGAATGATAACTCACAGACTCATCATTACCGTTGCAGCAACAGCTCATGCATGCCCTCCTGGTGATGAATCGGATATTAATTCTTTCCCACTCCAGCCAAACTAATTACAGGAGTACACTAATTGGAAATTAGTGAGCACCGCCAATCTTGCAAAGTAACTTACCAATTGAGTGAGAGCCCATTCAAGTCATTAAGGGAATCTCCATTAAGTTCAATAAGAATTTTTGTTTTTTGGTATTCATTTCTTTTGGGGTAATGCCGCTTGCAAAAAAATATCTTCATTGGTGTGATGAAGCTATTTAGAAAAAACGAGCAAATGGCAAAAATGTGCTCTGTAAAACATGAATGAAAGCAAATTCGATTTATCCCAAAGTGTGTGGAATATCATCCGTATATTTCTCCATAGATGGAATTGTTAAAAGAGCAATATCATCCTTATGGGCAATCAAAGCCTTATTAATAGGGCTATTAAGGTACTTATAATCCAATGGGCTAGAATGTTGATAGAGCTTTTTAAAGTCTTGCAAAAGCTTTATGTAAAGGCTTACAAAACTAGATTACGTATAGATTTTGATTATAAGCTGCATACGTACCTTGAAAAGTGCCTAGGTTGTGGTATTTTGTCAATATAGCCCAATAGACTAATTGAAAATTAGCACCGCCAATCTAATGAAGTAACGTACTAATTGAGAGCCCATTCAGTCCAAGTCATTCAAACTTGGTGGTGAAACTAGTAGATACTATAGAAATTAACTATAGTACCAACATAGTGGTCTCTAAGGCATTTCCATTAATTTCAACTGGGGATTTTGCCTTCTAGTGTTTATTTATTTATTTATTTATTTGGGGGGGTGCCGCTTATTGAAAGATATCTTCAATGGTTTGGTGAAGCTATTTAGAATGAATGAGCAAATGGCAATAATGTGCTAAGGATGAAAATAATTTCTTTACTCAAAAAATCGGTGTGAAATATCATTCCTATATTTTCCTATAGATGGAATCGTTAAACAAGCAATAGTTTACCATCCTTATGGACAATCAAAGAATTAGAACACTATAGGCTATTTAAGATATTTATAATCCAATGGGGATAAAGTATTGGTAGATCTTTTTAAAGCCTTACAAATTTATGTAGGTGAGTACATACATATCACATAAAGGTACCCAAAACTAGGAGAAGTATAGATTTTGATTGCAAGCCGCACACCTTGAAAAGCGCCCAAGTCATGGTATTTTGCCAATAGTAATCCAGTTGACTTAATTTTGCTCCGCTCCTTAAATAAATAACATCCATTTTTTCCCATGGGCACAATTCCAAGCGCCACAACAGTGACATTCAAAGGCCTTTAAAATCTAGGACTGGTCTACATTTTGGTATCCATTTCCAAGGCAGTGCAGTGACTAATTACCCACCAATGCATGTAACAACGTCAATTTCGTTAAAATGGCATATGAAATCCACCACTTTGTCTGAACATCTAGGACTGGTATAGATGTAAACCCGCCAAAGTTCTGGAATGCCGCCATTTTAATGAAATTCACGTTTAACCAACAGTTAGTAAGAGGTTTCTTTTGCTCAAGTGAAACCTCAGTTGGGCAAGCAAGCCAGGCAAGCCAGGCCAGGCCCCCTGAAAATCCCTCAGTTTCTCGAAATAAAACCATGGTCCATCATTTGCCCTGAATTACACAGAAAATCACGCACTCAACAAATTCACGGAGCTCGCCCCAGTAGTAGTAAATGTATGATCCAGCAAGCAAGCCACAAGTACCCGCCCCACCACAAGCGGGGAGAATGCCACAACAGGCGTGCAGGAAATGTGGTTGAAACAAGAATGATGATCCTCTTGAAGGTTACATGTGGCACACCCAGCCACAGCTGCACCATTCTTGCTCTGCAATCCGCAATCAGCAATGCCATACAAAGACCAGAGTACAACTTAACTTCCAATCTTGCATTAACTGCTCCTTCATCTGATCTCCACGCATCTCTTTTCCTGATGCCCAACGGATCCCCTGAAACATGCCAATTCATGAAGTGGAGTTCCAGTTACGTTGTTGCCATAGTTGGTGGTGATGTTGCTGCATGTCTGGTTTCAGAGGTGGGGCTAGCTAGCTAGCTGCCGTGGAAGATTCATTTGGAGGCATATGCGAAGTACTACTAAGTAGTCGGATAGGCAATTGGGACTGTTCATGAAGTGACATTGGGCGTGACATCCGGAGTTTCGTTTTTTGCATTTGCTTGCTGCTCACTAGTGCACATCGATCGTGGGGGCAGTGACTGTTCAATTTCTAGCTTTCAGACCAGACGTACGTACTGCTGAGAATTCTATTTAACGAAGGCTGAGGAGATTGTGGAAGTCGGACCGATCGAGCGCAGCTGGAGATCATAGAGAGCCATGCATGCAGAGTGAAAGGAGAGCGAACTGAAAGTTTCTACTTCGGTTGTTTGTGAAGGATCCGAATTATTTTCAGCAGTGTGTTGCGGCAGTTGAGTTGGGGAGCTGTGGTTTGATTCAAGCGGATTCCGAATTGAAGTTCCGGAGGATTGGTTTGATTTGCTTGTGTTGGTGATCAGCTGTAGTTTGATCTTGTGCGAAGGCGATCGGTCGAGCGTTGTAGAGATCATGGGTCACGTGGATTTTAAAGTCATTCTTGGGGTGTTGGGTAAAGAACGCTCCACTCTTTCGCACTCTCGATCTTGCATTGGAGAATCTGCTTTTTGTGTTCTGTAATATTCTTTGAGGCTCTTGTGATCGAAATCATGCATGAAAAGTCTATTGGGTGTCGAACTTGCTGTTTGTTTTGTGTCCGTTGACAGTAGTGGTGGCGTCTCTGAAGATGCGGTCAATATGTTCATAAGGCGCATGAGAAACGGAAACATTGCAGCGTAGGATATTGCACGTCGATCAGTGAATCCATTGGATCGGTCTTCTTTAGAGACTTGTGAGGCGTTTTGGACGATTCTTTAGTGTAATGAGGCTCAGCGTGTTTTGATTGTGGAAGACAATGCAGAGGACTCTTTCGGTAGAAGGTTAAGTCGTTTTTCAAACTTTTAGCATCAAGTATGATACCAGGGAGTAAAGAAGATCATCCAGTTTTGGTTAAATAAAATTTAGATGCGTCTTTGAAGCGTAGCCCAAATACTGGTCGCAGTGACGCCGAGAATTTGGTATTTCAAGATTTAAGAAGTGTATTAATACATGTCATATGATAATGTAACCGGTTCTTACTTTTGGTGCGGAATGGAACTGAGCCTTCAGAAGTAGGCTCTATTTTGAAGAAGCTGTGATGTCCTTTTATTTTTGTGTGCGACTCTAATTATCAAGTGCTGTGGGTTTTGAATGTTCAGGAAACATCACAGCGATATGCTTGTTTACGTCGCCCATGTAAGTGTATCTTCATAAAAGGCAGCAGTTCTTTATTGCATTTCTCAGGAAGGGGTTTTCATGTGTTCATGCAGATTTCACATGGAATATCCAGTTAGCCCATTTTGGTGGGTAGGACGCATGAATGATGGTACTTAACGGAAAGGGCGTTGTTTTCATTGATATTCAATGATGACAGAAGCTAGAGTTTCTTGGCAGTTTTCTTTCACCTTTAAATAATTTACTGTATATCTTTGTGCTATTACTGTACTAAGACACCAAGTGCCCAATGAGAAATTTGAGAAGGACAAGTAGTTTGATATTCTTGCGTTGAAGCTAAGGAAAGCTTTGAAGGTTGAAGCTATGACTAGACATACAAACCAAAAGCTCCAAGGCAAGCTTGAGAGTGATTTGATACACAGTTTGATAAATTTGCATTGAAGCTTAGAATGCAATACTAACGGGTTTTTTAATTAATTTACACATGCAGTCCCACTTTCATCAACATCGTGAAGCAGAAGTCTGTGGGAGACTACTCCGGCATCCCGTACGTGTGCACTCTGCTCAATTGCCTGCTTTGGGTTGTGTATGGCCTTCCGGTGGTGCAGTTCCAAGTGTTGGTGGTCTCCATTAATGCAGCTGGCTGTGTTATTGAGGTTACATACCTCGCGTTGTACTTGATGAACGCTCAAAAGAAAATCAAGGTACCTACGTTTTTCACAAGAATAATACTACACCTTCATTTTCTCTCCCAGAAGCTCATGGAACCGATATATTTAGAGGTGACCACCAAGCGTTGGATGCATCAGATTCTTAATTTTGACATGTTGATTGCGTTCGTCTCACTTGACCACAGATGAAGGTGTTAAAGATATTGCTGCCAGTGATCATCTTTTTCATTGTGGTGACGGTGCTCGTCCTGGAGCTCGTCCATGACCACAAGAAGCGCAAGCTTATTATTGGGACTCTCTGTGCTGTTTTCGCAGTGGGGATGTACATTTCTCCCCTTACAGTCATGGTAAATAAATATTAACATTTGCTGCTCCCTCTTCTAGTAATTTTTTCGCAAAGCTGCAGTTCGTCTCCATCATTGCCACCACATAATATGAGAGGAACTTTGCCTAGAATGATGACTAGCAGTACTTGAGAAGTAAACCAGCTACAATGTTACAATATTTTCACAATTTCTAAATTTACAGGGACACAGGGTCTTGTTGCGTCTCTTGTTGCGTAGCTGCTTGTTAACGTTACAGACGGTCGTTGTTTCTCTTCCAGAAAATGGTAATCCGGACAAGGAGCGTGAAGTACATGCCATTCTTGCTGTCTCTCTTCAACTTAATCAATGGCCTCGTGTGGACCGGTTACGCTTTCATTGGCGGCGTCGACATCTTCATTGCTGTAAGTTTTCAAGTTGCCCACAATTATATTCTCCAGGTTTTCTACGTTTGCAGACACCGCCACATAAATGGGCTCCATTGAGGTTATTTCCATAACCTCTCTTGGCTCAGCCTGTTATGTCTCATGCAAGCCTCCAATGTTACGTAGTCCGTACTTACAGATTGGCTAACTAAATTCATTACCTTGCAGATTCCGAACGGTCTCGGTGCTCTATCTGGAGTCGCCCAGTTGTCGCTCTACGCCTTCTACAGAAACGCCACTCCCAGACCAGACATGATTGACACCGACGAGAAAGGCAACCCTGTGAAGTCCGCAAACTCCGTCTTCATCGAAATGGAGAAGCCCAAGCATGAAGCTCACGGAGCGCCCTGACTGAGAGTTGAATTCTCCCTGCCATGGCCTATCATCCATGTCCAAACAGGGAATGACACCGTTTTGCTCTACACTTTCTTCTTTTAAAAAAAAGACAGTTTGCACCTGCTTAGAAGTTTTAACCATAGTAGACGCTGGAATATACTTCGCTAGATTTGATAATGACGGTGAAGGAGACCTTGGATTGCAAATTTTCTTATTGCCTGCGATCTTCTTAAACCACTTGAGGTTTATATCATATATGGATTGTTAATACACTAGTTTTACTTCATCGTTTGTTTTCGTGATCGCTTCAGCAAGATTGCTTTGAACATATCTGAGGATTTCGTATTGTGAAAGCAGACCCGAGCTATGAGAAATACCATGCTGAGTAATTCAATATTGGAAATAACCCCAATAGTTGAATCTTGTTCCATGCTCAATCAAGGTCTAATTAAATTGAGATCATTCCAGTTTGATATCATATTTTGGATCTACTTATTGGAATGATTTGGAATGCTTAGAATGGTTTTTTATCAATGAGAATTTCCATAAACGAAGAGATGCAAAGGGGCACTGTCCATTATCGCTACACCGCCATTCTGATATTGATCCAATGGCCAAACTAATATATATATTGACCCCTACCGACCCCACTCCTACCCCCACGCATCATACATACTTAGTCTTGGGGTCTGACAATACACGGGAAGTGCCCCTTAGTTCAATACCCTACGAATTAGCCAGAGATTTTCAACAAGGCTGCGATGTAGTTTTGAAAACCCACAGAGGCTATTCCATGTCGGACAATACGGAAGTACTTTAGCCTGCACTAATTTAAAACAGCACTGATTTATATGACTGTAATTACATGGACAAAAGAAATACTACAGTTTAAGTCCAAGGAACGAATTTGGATTTTCTGAGACAGTACAGATGGCTGAGTTCTTCCACCTGTCTATCAAGTGACCACGCGCAAGATTCTCACTCAGACGTACTATAATGGGACTAAAGAACAAGTGAAATATAAGCAGAATCACAGCCACTACAACTTCCGAAGCAAGACCTACCCAAAAACAATTCAACATTCCGCTTCTTGATGAGCAACCTCTATATCAGCAAATAATCAAAGACATCGTCATGATGCAAGCTTCTCATGCACTGGAAACTGATTAAGAAAAGACTGTTATACAACACTGCACGATGTGCCTATACATATTACATCTAGATTCGAAACAAAGCTCAAGATAGAACTTCAACCCTCTTACAGTTCAGCAAGATCAAAGCAGTAGTACAGGGCAATCACTCCTCGCTGATGCGACGCTTCCGAGTTCGAGTACCAACTCCTTGTTCTTCGTATTGAGTTGGCTCCGGCTTCTCATATAGACCTTGCTCTTTCAGCCTCTCGATCTTCTCCTTCTACACCATAATTGACTCTTAACGTCAAAAATCGAATATGCACAGAATCTTGCATAACTCTCAAAGAGCTGAGAAGCACGATTACCACACCACGAATGAAACTGATATCGCAAACGCAGACTGTTCTTCTATTGTACCGTGTGCAAAATGTGAAGGAATTATCTTATTAAAAAGCGTAGCTCACGATTCTGACATTAATTTTGACATATGCGTGTTTCAAGCATGTCCATGTCGCATCAAATTCAACAGCATCCAACAAGATCTTTTCCAGTTTGCTCACCTCATCGCGTTGTTCGTTGTCCACACCAATTGAAAGCAAGTATCCGCCGAGTGCAGCGAAAGCGGCCAGCGCTACTACCAGCGCCAGTGCACTAGAAGCCGTGATCCACATGGTATCCTCCCCCATGGCTCTGATAGGGCCAGCAAGTTTCCTGCTCCGAGGGCTTCCTATTCTACCTCTCCATACGTCTGCGAAAGAGCCTTGCCTTGTGATACAGGGCCCCATTCCCACTGCACATCAATCAGGACCTGCAAGAGGTTTGAGTCACCTAGGAGTAGATTGGTTGCCTATGAACAAATAACAACCTTAACAGACGAAATATCAACCTAATTCACTGGTTGGCTATGGTCAAGTAGGTAATGTAACACCAAAAGTATGGTGGTCAGAATAAAGTTTGTGAATATAAGGTGATTCTTTCAAATTTTGTATACGGTACAATCTATATTCGCAGCATCAGTTTCATTTGCGGTATCAGTTTCATTTGTGGTAGGCGTAACCGCGCTTATGAATTCCCTGATCCTAATGCAAAATTCGGACGTTCGAAACTATTCGATTACATTAAGCTTCATGTCCATTTCCTA
Source organism: Antitrichia curtipendula (assembly GCA_951230915.1). Lineage (NCBI taxonomy): Eukaryota > Viridiplantae > Streptophyta > Bryopsida > Hypnales > Leucodontaceae > Antitrichia > Antitrichia curtipendula. The sequence goes on from OX579636.1 coordinate 34,623,864, forward strand.
ATTCCTCGCAGATGAATCCTAGTTCATGATGGCCACAACACAAACAGAAAAAATTGCATAGTCTAGTAAGCTGCTTCAGCAATCCAGGACATCTCACCATGTACATAATTATAACCCGCTAAAATTTATACACTGAGATCCAATTATTAAAAGAAATGTGCACAAATAGTCATCACATACACCTGATTCAGAAACCACAAATCCGTATACCCTCTCGGACAGCGATTACAAAGACCATGTGTACGATTACAAAGATCCCATGAGGTCAGAATAAAGCCATCCATCAGTAATCAGACGAATTTGAATCGACCCTAAACCCTAAACCCCACAAAAACCGGTGCACATACAGTCTAGTTCGAATACAAACTGGCCACAACCTGCCATTAAAAACAGAAAAATTGCACAGAACACCAATCTAGTGAGCGGCTTCAGCAATCAATTACATCTCACCACGTACACCATTATCAGCCCCTCAAATTTCTACACCAAATTCCAATTCCATATAAGCCATGTTCACAAACAGTCACCGCATACACCTGCATCAGAACCGCAAATCCATATACCCTCGACAACGATTAAGGTGTTAGACGATATATACGCCCAAGAAGTTACATTGAGGTTAGGATTAAGCCATCACTGAGAACTGAGATGTATGAACTGAACCTAAACCCCAAACCCCGCTCAGCAGAGAAAACCCTAAATTGTGAAAGAGCCCATACCCGCCACTGAATTGGACTCCCATTGCGACTCCACACGAGCAGCAGCAGCAGCAGCAGGCCCTCGCAGCTGCGTAATGGTCACGCCCGGGCGACCGCGCACATCCCCAAAGCTCGTGAATGCACGCATTGGCAAAGCACACTGCGCCATGGCGCTCGAAGAAACAAGCGGGAGCAGAATTTGGAAGCAAGAGTGCGCAATTGGAGGCAGAACAAGGCGGGGTAAGGCGATGTTGAGGCAACGGGGAAAGGATGACGGTGACGGAGAATGATCTGGAAGCAAATGGAGGTGGGACGGTACAGGAAGGTGAAAACACCCAAAACCTTCAGAATAAGCAATTCACCAGAGTTGGTGGTACCTTTTTCTTGAAAAAAAACATTTTTGTAGTATTAGCTAATGAAAATCATGGATTTTTTTTTTCAAATTAATTTATTTTGGATAAGACATCTAACTATTATGAATTCTCAAAGTGGAAATCCCTACGCCACTGAGATTGTCAGTGAGTGGGGGGTAGGCAGTGATTGCCTCTTTTGGGTGCATTGTGCATTGTAACAAAAGTGTCACAATGCACCCAAAATCCATTTTTAAAAATTAATTCTCTTGTACTCCCCAGGATTTTTTGAAATTAATTTTGAAATTTTCAAAATTTCAAACCCTCCCCAGTCCCCTTGCCTTCTTGTAATTTTCAGAAAGGAATGCAATTGACAAACAATATGGGATAAACAACATCCCATATCTTGCACCCGTACTCGTACTCATATTCATATTCATATCCAATACTATATTGTATCTATATCCGTATTCACATTCAGCATTTATTATGTATTTGTATACAATATTGTATCTGTATCCAGTATTCATTTTAGTATCCATATCCATATTGATATTTGGACGGCTCAAGTTAAATCTCACAAAAGCAGCGGATTGTGATTTTCTGAGAAATCAACAGCAATTTCGAAGATAAACATTTTTAAAAAACAAACAATCAACAACCTTTAAATTTTTTCAAGAAGGGGGGGAGCAACTAATACAAACCAGGGGTGACAGCCTCTTTTCACTGGATTGTGTCACATAATTTGGTTATAACATCAAAATATAGAGAATCGATAGTCAACCAATTGTAGCAAAGTATGGGAACGGTTTAATTGCACTTTTGGAGACACTTTTAGTAGAAGTTTACTTGTCAAGAATGGGTTCAAAGACAATTACAGGTGTTTTCACCTTAGTTAGTTTAACTTAGGTGAAACAAACTAACAACTACTTAAAATTGAAAAAGACTCAATCTCAATGCAAACGAAAAAAATCCAAGTAATCACTCTGTCAATAGGTAGTATAGAATCTCCTTGTAAACATAGGTATGTAGTCTTGGGGTCACTCATGCTAGTTCTATTGGTTTGCACATGGGACCTAAGATGAATAGACTCTCAATTCATGCCAATCCAAATAGCATTGGAATTAGTTTGCTTTGAATAACTCCTACTTTACAAATAGCGCTTTATGGTTGTAAAACTAATAACAAGATTTTAGTGATTAGAATGGTTTTGGGTTGTTCTCAAGGCATTTAAAACACGACATGTTGTGGTAGTGATTGCACCAATTTTTTTCCTCATTCATTTAGATTTGGTGGTTATTCATAGTCACCCAAAATTCTGAGAGGTTTTAAAATGTAACCAATTGGAGTTGAAGAGCTCTTTGAAGCAGTCAATGGAAATTCTGAAGGCAAAAGGAAGAAAATTCATATCAAATATAATGTAAATTTTAAAATTTTAGATATTTTACTATATGTGTATTTTATGTTGTAGAAAACTATATTGAAATATAAAATTTCTTATCATTCTATATTTTGAAAATGATGAATAGTCCATGAGTAAAGACCAAAATTTCAAACTCCAAAAAAATGTTAAAGTTGAGTTTATTTTTAATATTGAGAAAAAAATAGAAATTAGACTTAATAAGTTTCACATCACTAGTTAAAGTCCGTTCAAAACAATGCTATTTGATTGTCATAATTGAAATAAGCAACAAGAATCTAGAAGCTATTAAATATATATATATATATATATATATATATATATATATATATATCAAACCATCGTTTTGAAGTTAGAACCTCATGTAAAATTTATTCAAAAAACAATCTAATTTTCTTAAATGGCATAGTATATTAGTATCATTACTACAAAGCTTCATAAAAAAGAATAGAAGAAAATAATATAATTTGCATTGTGAAACTAAATTTTTTTTGTCATGTATAGCTTTTAAATTATTATAGCTTTGTTATTTTATAGTTTTTAAGACATAAAGGTAGTGCAACAATGATTCAATTTGAGTGTGTCACATGTCAGTGAATCCATACCATTATGGATTTATAAAAACTTTTGTGCCTATTGTATACCTCAATTTATGCATCTTGTATTTCAAATAAACAATAAATATCATGTTGCATTCAAAATTGAATTTCTAAGACTTTTAAGGATTAGACCCTTCAAGCCTCCAATTGTGACACCAAAGTGACCTCTTCTAGGACTTGGAGGCTTGTCAACTTACCTAGCCATTAAAACCTAACAACTTCCATTTTCATTTTTTATTAAATTTTTAGGATTTTAATTATGGCAATTTTTTGCTAAAGTTTAATTAATTTTTGTTGTTGGTATAGGATTTAGAGTATAGAATTTAGGTCTCATATCACTCAAAATCAAGAAAAAATTTCTCATATTATTGATTGTGGATCAATGAAGTCTAATTTTATTGTCATGAAACAAATTAATGCTAAATTTAAGTGAAGTTCAAGAACGAAATTGAATGTTGAATGCAAAAATTATAAGTGGTGAAATTTTAATTGGTAGATTTCCTAAATTCTTTGTTATGGTGTTGACTACTAGCGAATGAGCATCTACATATAATCTAGTATTCTTGCCTTATGTTTTGAGATTTAAGTGATCCTGCCAAAATTATTCATGTGCAATTTTACTATTACTTATTCCAAATTGATGAATATGCCACCTCTATTTGTTTCACTTGTAGCATCCATTTTCAATTCCAATCTATTTTGGCTATACTCTAGCTATAGATGCAATTGAACTATGGCAAACTAAAATTATACATTCATGGGCCTAAAGTGCCACTATCACACACATGCCAATGACAAGTCACATATGACTTAGCATTAGTTTCTTAGTTTGTGGGTACTAGTAAAATCTTACTATTTAAAAAATGCTAAATACTAATGGAGTTGGCTCCCATATACAACAAGAATATTAAGATTTTGTAGGAAAAATTGTGACCTTTCTCAATTTAAGTTCACATAAGTTTGTAGCTATTTTAAGTAACCACCATTGTCCTCCGCACTGGATTGCCTCTTAATTCTAAATGTCCGGTGAATCCAGTGGAAGCCAACGGTGTTACGAATGAGTAACAAGACATTCTAGAGTGCGGCTGCCGTGTGGCAGCACATGTGAGTTGCGAGTTTCCAGTCCATTCGTAAGGTGAATTGCACAACCGTTGAATTGAACACAAGACTTAATTGCACTCCCCTGCTCGAAGACGCATACGTGTTTTTGCCACTGCAAATTGGTCTTACCCTATTCATTGTGTTAGCTGATTCGAAACAAACCTGGTCTTACGTGCCTGTCGGGTTCCGTAGTGATCGTTGTTTATTTAACGGCATCTAGCTTGGATATGGTACTGCTACAGAGGTCTGCTGCTGCAAATTACATGAATTGGAGTAATCAGGGATACAGCAACAGGAGAATGCCAGAGCTGGGATTGCCGCACATAATTATTAAACGCAAGTACGTGCTAAGATGGTAGATCCTCCATTCTGTACTTCGAATCATTGTCTTGTTTTAAAAGGATTCGCACAGCCATGGTAGAAAAGCTCGAATTCTCGCTGGGCAAGTGCACTCGCATGTCTTGCACAGGACGATGGATGTGTTGCTCGTAAACATAGAGTATAATTTCTGCTCCATATCCAGCTATTGATCGAGTACTCTCTTCAATTCGAGCAAGTTCTAGCTCTTGGAACAACACTATTCTACACATTCAATCACAGACTAGTATATATATCTGATTGACAAGGACTCCGATCGATCCCCCTTCTGAACGACGTGTAAGAAGAGACGCTTGCTAGTTACAGCAATAAAATTTCACGCACTGGGAATTGAAGTGGCTGTCATAAACCAGATTCAATTCAGAAATTAATAACCTGGTTAGACTCGAGATCGCTCCTCCGGCACAACTAGTACGTCCGAATCATCAATGAGCTAGCCATTGAAGTTCAGAACCTCCTTAGGGAGCTGCTGCCGCCATGCGCAGCTCATAGATCACCTGGTCATGACAGTATTCCCTGGTGAAATTAACAAGCTCTTGAATTGTGGTTCATAAGACACTCAATCTGCGCATAGATCAAAACCATGTCGATCCTGGGAATTAATATATCAGCAGCACAACAAGCTAAGCAATGATATCTTAAGTTAATTGACTCTACATTGTGATTGATATACTCAACACGATCAAGACTTGGAACAGATGGTAGCCATTAGCTGCTCGTCCGTGAAGTCGATTGGTTGTTAGACAGTCTTGCTATGTTGTAGTTATGCTGTTGCTAGTCTCTTGATCGATGTTTGCATCCTTCGATCACAGACTTGACTTACAAAACGTCATGAACTTAACTATCACAGATTGAGGATCAGCTGGAGGTTCATGAGTCCTTATAAGCTTATGTAGTCTTCTTCTGCGGCAAGCTTGCTAAGGCAGGGCGTCCTAATCGCGCACCTGCAACATCGAGCTAGCACCACAGTTCGAATTTAAAAAATTATTTTTCTTCCATTGATCTATGCAGTTCCAAAGCCACTTCAATGGATGATTTTAGTGGATGTTATGAGCAATTGATGGATGAAAGGTGAAATTTTCTTTGGAGTTTTGAAGGTGTCCTAATATTGAGCATTTCATTTAAATAAGTGCAATCAAGAAAGAAATCAATTCATAAGCTTCATAATAACTAGTCTTTGAATTTTTGAAGGTATCCTAATATTGCACACTTCTTTCTATGCAAATCAATTGAGCAAATTTGGAAGACACACAATATTAGGACGCCCTACCATAGATTCCTTGATTGCGTTCAAAACATGATTGAATTACTCGGTTGCTGAATACAATGACGATGAAGTTCTTCATTTCTTGAGGAAACATGCATTGGAATCAATGTATGTACATTGCTAGATACTTATGGTGTGCTTACCTTAGATCTAAAGGCAAGAGCCAAAAAATAGAGAAACACAAATCAAATTTTCAATTGAGAGAAATTATATGTTTTTTTCTCCTTTCTATTCTTTCTTCGACAAGGTTCAAGAAGAGAAATGTTATTTCATTACTCAAAGTTAAAGAACATGTCGAGCAGAAAACTGCTGAACCTGTGCAACAAATCCTTCAGCTAATCCTCACTTACATTGTTCACTTCACTTCACATTTCAACAACCAATTTTTTCACTGCCGATGCATCCCTTTCACCAATACTCAAGTCCATCGTGGATCCCGTGCGTCAAACAACTCCAGTGCCAGTCACGTGATTTATCAGACATATCAACAATGCTGTCTTCAATTCTTTTTCGCAGATTTTTCTAGCTAGCTGTGTTCACAAATGCTTCCGCAACGTTCTGAAAACATTTTGCAGATGTCTCCACAAACATTTGAAAACCATTTTCTTTGGCAAACTGTTCCACTCATCTTCGGTACTTACAACTCTTTCACAAGAAAGGTCCATTTTGTTGCCCATTATTATGGTAGTTGGCATGACTTTGTCCGTCTTGTCCGACTAAATAAGCTACGTGTTCAAAACTCTCTCCTCCGGTAAATAAATGTCATAGCGCCTGCTGCTCCATTGAAGTACAAACTTGTGATTGAGAGGGCTTCAAGCTTCCATTCCAGATGCATCATCACAAATTTGAAAGCTTACAGTAACTGACTTCTTCTCATCAATGTTGAAAATCTGAGATCCAAACTCGGCACCAATACGTTATTTAAATCGTGTACAATTGGAACTATTTTGTCAGTAAACTGCAACTGAAGACATGCCATTTTCCAACAGCTGAGTCTCCAACAATAATGTAAGTTACTTGAACGTATAACTTATGCATAGGCCATCACTTCAGCACTTGCTATAGAAGTCATGCCTGTGAGGCTATAATTCTGAAAAAGAACTCCAAATAAATGCAACCACCAATTTTAACATATATCAAAAGCTGCTGAATAACATTATTCAGTACTAGCTTGACCTGTGCAGGTCACTGGCCTGGATTGGTCGCAAGTCCATAGGACATAAAAGAGTTTATATTCCAATGAAAGTAAGGTACAAAAATAGAACCCAATTATAGTCAAGGGAGGAATCTTTTTTATCATATAGCCCCTCATGGTTTTTTAGTATGTTTTTACCAAAACCCTCCAAAACTGCAATTTTTAGTACAAGTACCAAATTTTAGAAAAGACAAACATTTTTGCACACATGTAACTGTAGGCTCTTGTAGTAAGTTGGTTTGAAAAGATGTGGAAAAAAATTCAAAAAATTCACCATATAGACTACAAGGTATTAGTGTTTGAAGTATCAAAAATATTTTTTGGGGTCATGCGAAAAACTAGCAACTGCAATACACAAGGTCTCATTTGTATGAAAAAATGTCCAAAATGGTGGTACTTATGTTTGATTTTTTGAAACATATGATTTTCAAGGGCCAGAGTTGGATTGACACGACACAACATCCAAAGCAACCCGGCAAGTACTGGAAATTACACGCCTTAGGTATCCCTATCAAGAACAAGTGGAGAAACTAACTCCCTCCCATGCAAACAAAGGTACCATGGGGAGCCCCATGCGAGCAATGTCAGCATGGAGAGTGGAACCGGGAACCTCATGGATTCCATCAAAAGTTCCTACCACTTGACCATCACCCGCGGTAGTTTAAGGTCATTTCAGACCAATGGTGGTGCTTTTGGGGATTTATTCTTCCAGGCAAGTTGGCTACATGCTTAGAAATTTTGAGATCATTTGGAATCGTACAACATATAGGAAAAATATAGTAAGTAGAAAGAAGTAGAGAATGATTCAAAATACAAAAATTTAAGAATTTAGTATGGAATTGAAAAATGTCAGTTTGAATGGTTGTAATGTACATCCTATAAGTTTGTTTGTTTTCAAAAAAATTGAAAAATTGAGTTAAATAAAGGACTTCAAAATTAGAGTAGAAAATCCACAATTGCCCACAAACTAAAAAATTTCATAATATTTATCTTATTGATCAAAATGGAATGATCTAAAGCTTTCTACGCATATATAAATCTAATAATTCAATTTCAATTTTTTTTTTTTTTTTAAAGTGATTTTTAAAGAATTTTTATGAGTTGCCCTAGTTGTGTGTCAAATGCTAAAAATTACATATCACATAATAAAATTTTAACCATGTAGTCAAAAGTTATGAAAATTGTTAGACCTTAAAACTACTCTTTAGGCACATATTGTATGAAAATTTGAAAGAAAAAAGTAAAAACTCCATTTGTAGTGAGCTAGTCAAAATCACTATGTTGCCCCAAAAAATGCAGTTTGGTCCTTTAGGGGTTAAAAATAAAAAAATAATTATGATTTTGTAAATAAAAAATCAATAAAAATATAAATTTATAAATCCTAAACTCTCTCAAAGTCAAACAAGCAAACATTCAAGATCAAAAATATAGCCCGCCACTAGTATATGATGGATTTTTGCATATATTTGATACAAATAATATATTAAGAAAGTTTAATACAATTTTATTTTTTATAAATTATGTACTTTGAAGAATTAATGAGAAAATCCAAAGCAAAATTTGAAGTTGAAAACAAATACAAAATTTCTAGATTGACCAGCTTTACGTTATATAATGTATCAACATGGGAGTACTTCAATGCGTGTCTTGCATATGCATATTAGATCATATATGAAAATGATTATTAGAAGAGAAATAAAACAAAATATATATTTCTAAATTTATGGTCGTTTTATTTTCAATACTAATGTCAACATTGAATTTTGACTTTTTATTAGTACATGATAAGATTAGGATAATGGGTATAGAGGAATCAACATTTGTAGATAGATACAATGTGTCTTAAAAATAGATTTGATCCATCACATGAGATTTAGAAGATTGTATTAGGTCCAAAATAGAAGTGATTTTTTTTAATATTAATAAATTTGAATTTTCAATTTGAATTATTAATAGCTTTTAAACCAATTGAAAGATGAACAAAATGTTTGAAGGAAGAAGTAAAGAGCATCCACTTCAAAGACACGCATTTAAAAAAGAACAATGTCCAATGGAAAATAAAGAGTAGATAGTTGCCTTTATTATTTTTGAGAAATCTACAATACATGAGAAAGGTGATTACTTAGAATCATGACATGTAATTATATAGACTTATAAATCATTTATGTGGTTTCCAAAAACTCATGGAAGAAATTATAATCTTTTTTCTAATTACCAACAATATTCAATCCCATATTTGATTTAAAAAATCATGGAATTTTTAAAATATTAATCATTATTAAATTTTAATTTAGATAATATTAAAAATATAATTATTTCACATACAATGTGAGTTATGGTAAAAAATTAAAAATTAAAATTAAAACAATATAAATTTTAAAATTTTAAAAACTAAACTCAATTGCTTAAATGATATAAAAGATACTTGGGAATATTGCAAAAATCTAACTTAGTAATTATAAATAAAAAAATAAACAAACTAATACCCCCAAAACACACAATCTTAGTGCATAATACTCCCTCCATCCCATTGAAAGCCTTCAAGTGAGACATAGTGCATTTACCACTAAAACACTCGGACATTTATTGATTTTGAGTGTTAAGCAAGCGATGCGGAATTCAAATCAATTTGCATTCAATAATTCCAAAATTCCTTGCTCAACAATTCAATAACTAGAACAATTTTAGTGGTACATGCACTATTTCCAATTTGGAGTTTTTTAGTGGGATGGAAGGAGTAGATTGATACTTATTAAATTTACCAACAATAAAAGAAAAAAGGAGTTTCTACATTCAAATGAAGCTTCTTCAATGAAAACTAAGATTGGGATTTCTATTTAGATATTTTGATTAGTACTAGCCTTTGAATTTGGGGTTGATTGCAAGAATTGATAATATATTAAAGATCATGGCCAATCAATGTTTACGTTTAGAAACGTTTTATCCCAAGGAGATCAAGACTAGAATAATTTTTAAGTAGAAGAATCAAAAGATGTACAAAATCTCAAGAAAATGTATTAAGTTTACATTTACATTTTGTAAAGATTAGAAAAATAAGTTTAAAATTCAAATAAAAACTAGACATTTGTAACATTCAATGGAGATGGTTTATCACCTAAATAACTATTCAAATTAAAAAGTTTATGTTTCAAAATGCATACACAAAGTTTTTCACTTTGGGGACTTCTATACAACCTAGAACTTAACTATCATTAAAATTTCCTATAAAACATAATTGCTAATGTTCAAGCATTTAATTATTTTAATTAAAAATAAATAAATATAAAAGTTTAAAAAGTTCAAATTTTCCGGCTTGTGATTTTTCTTAATTTTTTGGCTTTGAGCAAAGTTTAACAATTTCACTTGATTTGAGATCTAGGAAATTGTACTACCTATTTGCTTTGAAAATGGTTCCAATGGAAAGAATAAAGTGTTTTTATGATTTGCACCATTAGACATGTAAGTGTTGATTTGGATTTTTTTGTGATTTTTTCTTATAAAAATATATATTTCAACAATTGCAAGGTGGATTGTGTAGGAGCTTGATAGCTTTTCATGAATTTCATTTTTTTGAAAGTGCATTTTAGTGTGCTAACACTATGTCACCTTCAATTCTAAAAAACTTTTATATGAAAATTTCTAAAACATTGTGAGGAGGGGCAACATACTCAAAATAAAAAATGTACATTTTTCTTGTTATAATCTTACAACTCCTAAGCAATTTCACACTCAAAATTGGTATGCTTACTAATAAGCAAGTCCTTTAAACATATATATAGCTAGATTTTGAAAAATAAAATAAAATTTGCTAATCCACGTTCTCATTTCATAGTCAAAACACACTTGGAAACGTTTAGGCATTTAGAGGCTAACACACTTCCCACACATTCAAAGTATGGCATTATGAAACATTTGGGATCCAAGGTGGTCAATTGAAAGAGGTTTGATAGTACACTAATCTTCTTAGGGTTTGAGATGATTTAAGATTTGCAACTACAACACATTCAATACCAATACAACAATTGTGCCTCATATAACATCTATTGTTCTTCATTATGCACACAACCCCTCATATTAAGCATGTGAACAATTTCTTTTTGTTAATCAAGGATTAGGTAATGTGAAAGTAGAATCTTGGTATGGAAAATAGCATATTGAATCACAAAAATGTGAAAGATGCTATTTTCATAACACATTATCAAATACAACCTCAACAATTGAATCTTAGTCTTAGTCAATTATAGTTAAGTGGGTCTTAAAAGGGAAACACCACAAATCCTTAAAGAAATACACAATTATAAGATACATACCATGCTCTCTATATTTTATGTTTGGTTAATATATTGACCTCGTAAGGATGCTAAAGTCGAAAAGTGGTCTATGGATGACTTTTTAGAACACCATAGAAATGAAGAATGCACCTAGTGGTTCAAAAATCAATTTTTTTGAGTGAATACCTTCATCATAGGCCATCGTCCTTCGAAGACTAATACTACCTCTTACTATAGAAATAGGCTTGATTGAGGTTATGACCCCCTCACATGTCAACTTCAGTAAGACTACTTTGTACCTAAAAGCTAGGCCAATTCCATTTGAATTTGATTACAAAAAACTTAACCTCCTTTTAGGCTGAAGGCATTCTTCAACTATTCATTAGAATAAGATTATAATGGGGACCAATTCTCCCATATGCAAAGGTCTTGAGGCCAAGAAGTTGGGTTAATTCAATAAAACCTATAAAATTTTAGCCCCTCTTTCTCTCTTTCTTCAACTATTCATTAGAATAAGATTACAATGGGGGCCAATTCTCTCAAATGCAAAGGCCTTGAGGCCACAAAATTGGGTCAATTCAATAAAACCTATAAAATTTTAGCCCCTCTTTCTCTCTCTCTTTTCAAAGCTGCTTTACACCTTAGATAAAATAATCCATTGTTGTCAGAATTAGGAGTTTGCCCTTATGCCATTGCTAATTTTTTTTAATAAAAATGCACATAAAGACAGATGAGAAAAATAGCAAGAGCAATTGAAGTTATATCTTTTCAACAAAGTATGAATTTACTTTAAATATTTGAAGTTCTCAGTCTATCATGGCCAAAAAGAGTCTCTAGACTATCCCATAACCAACAAAGTTGTACCCAAAATGCTCATCTTGCACACCTAAAGCAATCACAATAATTTCTTACCAGGAAGGCCTTTAAAAAGTCACTTCCTACAATGAAATTACACTAGAAAGTTAGAAGTTCCTAATAGTAATCACTCCATAGTTGTCAAGTAAGATATTGAATGTGACTCAAATCTCATTTATTGAACCCCCCTATGATGGGGTCATTTCCTAGGTGTTTACTATGGGGTCTTCTAACCACAATGGATTGTTCTACCTTAGTGGCCATGTCAATTCCCCTTGAGGCCAATTGCACAAAATATGATTGATCTTATTTGTTGAAAAAAACAATATTTTGTAAAAGAAAAGTTTTTTTAAAATTGAAATCTAACATTGGCCCCAAGGCCATGAATTGACCTCCCTTTTTTGGTGCACCCAATTCAACAAGCTTAGGCCATTCAAATCATGTCATTTTTTCAATAGAAATTGACTCATTCCACCAAATTGACCTAACTTCTATGTTTAAAGGGTTTGGGACTGATTTTAACCTCTTGTCCAATCACAAGTGAGGATTTGGGACCTTTAACACAACAAATTGACCCAGCTTCTAGGAGTAATAAAGCGACCCTTTTCTATAACAAGTCTTACTAGCACCAAAGAGTATTATAAAGCATTACTTTTCGGGGTGAAAGTGTTTCATTCTTTGTGATTGCATCTGTTTGAGTAAACATCTTCACTAAGCTTGAATAAAAGGGGCCAACAAAATCATCCTCCAGAGCAATGCCCCCAGGCTCTCCGCCGTTTGCTTGGGTTCACTCTTGGAATAATAAACTCCAGGCTTAAAAACAAATTAAAAAAAATGGACAGCAAAAAGTCACCAATTCCTCTGCAAATTTCGAGGAAATAATGTCAGAGAAAGAACTAAGAACCCACCTCTCTTAAAATGCTTCACCGTCCATAGCTGGCACTGACATAATCCAGGTCATCAGGTCCACTTCAGAAAAGTCATAGACCCTAAAACCCTTCAAAAACAAGGAAAAAATAAGCTGTGTTTTTCCTGAAGAATATATCCAAGGAGAGACAAGTTTGGTCATAACATTCAAGAGCCTTCAGAGAGGCTGCCTTTGCCTCTCTAAAGTCTTCATCCACGAAATGCATCCACGAAATGCATCCACGAAATGCATCCACGAAATGCATCCACGAAATGCATCCACGAAATGCATCCACGAAATGCATCCACGAAATGCATCCACTTATTATTAATGTAAGCTTCAGGACCGAGACAATGGCAGTACATTTATGGTGCAATCTATTTTTTTGGCTAATTCCAGGACAAAATATACAAACAAATAATTATAGAGATAAATGGTCTGTCAAAATCCAAAGAATTTTTTAAGTACTATACCAATGAAACCTCACCATTTATCATCAATAATTTACTTTAAGATTTTGTGAGAAAGAGAAGCTCTTTATGTACACTTGGGGTGGTAGGAGATAGAACAACCCATGTGGGATATGTAATTTAGAGTTTGTAATTTCTCAACCGCTCATAGTTAAGTCTAAAGTAGGAATTGTGTTAAAATTATAATTTCAGACCTCATTTAGGCATAGTGGAATACTTTTTTCAAAAGAATTTGAACTAAAAGAAGTTGTGGAATCAAGCTAAGTTTCATCTCCAAAAATCCGTTTTAGATTTAGATCTTCCACTCAAAAGTTATGGACAAACTTCAGAGAGGATGTATGAAAATGTCAAAAAAGAATCCTTTCAAACCCCTCTATGAAATTTGTCTATAACTTTTGAGTGGAAGATTAAAATCTCAAACGGATTTTTGTAGATGAAATTTAACTTGATTCTACAACTTATTTTAGTTCAAAGTATTTTGGAAAAAGTTATTTTACTATGCCTAAATGAGGTCTGAAATTATAATTTTAACACAATTCCTACTTTAGACTTAACTATGAGCGGTTGAGAAATTACAAACTGTAAATTACATATCCCACATGGGTTGTTCTATCTCCTACCACCCCAAGTGTACATAAAGAGCTTTCTCTTTCCTACGAAAATTTAAAATAAGTTGTTGATGGCATGTGGTAAGATTTCATTGGTATAATACTCAAAATATTCTTTGGATTTTGACATACCATCTCTCTGTATAATTATTTGTTTGTATATTTTGTTCTACCTCCTACCACCCCAGTAACTCGATTGTGCAGTCATGACCTTGGCACTGAGCAGAAATCTGACATTATTGACGCGTGGCTTATTAGCTAATGTCGGGTGTGGAATATTCCACATCATTCCGTCAGAGGGAAGGCAGCTACTCTCACAGCTCTTGAATGTTATGGTCTCAAGGCTGTGTGTGATATATTAAGGGAAAGCCAATTGAAATTGATCTTTGTAAATAAGGAAAACTACCCCATTCCAAATCAAATGGGAGCAAGACCATTGTGGGTTGAATTTTTGTTACTTAATGATGTACATTCAAGTTGTGAAATGTACACCATTAACATGATTTGGCCCACAATGGGCTTGCTCCCGTTTGGTTCAGAATGGGGTAGTTCACCTTAGTACTTGCAATTTTGATATTGCCAAACCAATATTTCATTGTATTGGCATGGTTATGGACATTGAAAATTGCAGCATTCATGTACAATAAGCTCTGAAAACTAGGACTGGAATAGATTTATGTTGTAGGCTACACACCTTGAAAAATGTAAAAGTAGCAAACAAAACTCCATCAATTGAACCCCCCAAAATCATCCTTTTGGGTACCATTTAAATCATTTGCTTAATAAAACCCAAGGGCATTCATTCAAGAGCACTCATTCAAGGCCAAGCTATTGTTCAAGACCTCCCCTTTTCATACCAAATTCTAAGGATGAACATTTGCACTTCTACCCCGCTTAGAAGGATTCTCTATTGTCATTCATCGGACACTTTGTGTGCACGACGTTCTTCTAGGATTAAAGAGAGGGACTTCAAAGCTTGGAGCTTGTGATCAATGCGGGCAACCATGGAATGATTGATTTATGTGCAAATGTGCAACTTCAAACTAAATGACCAATGCCAAGACCATCAGCACCCTTGATGTTAACCCTTAAATGCTCCGACGTCCATATTGTAGAGGATGAATAGAGGGCTTGCAGGCACTGTTTTGTCCAACAAACTTCTCATTCATCCAATGTAATACTTAAATGTTGAAAAAGAAAACCTTCCTTAATTACCAATTTCATGAAATTGCAGTAAATAATATTTATGTACAAAAATATAAACAAAAATGTGCCAAAATTTGAAAAAGGATTGACATATTTTAGGATTAAAGAAACATGTTGAAATAACTATGTATACTTCCCTTGTATCAATGGAAATTGTCCATGTGTTTCAAGAATTTAAAAAAAAAATGTTAAAGTAATTGTTTCAGGTACTTGGATAACAGGGGGTTCTTGAGCCACTATGTACCAAAAAAAGATGCGAACATCCTTTTTTGTTCAATTAACATACACACTCCTTTTGTAAAAAATCCAGAGCTGTTGATTTTTTATAAAAAAAATTGCCCCCCTCTTGATCACCGTTGATCCAATTTAATACAAAATACGAATATAAATATAAATACAAGTACGGATATAACTATCAGAACTCAAGTATGAATACAAATATGCATACAAAATACAAATACAAATACAAAATACAATAGATGGATACGGATGCAAATACATATATGAATTCAGGGATACGATACGGATTCAGGGATACGGATTCAGCAATATATCCCATATGGTTTGTATCTGAGGACTCCCCTAAAAATTACAAATAGGGGCAGAGGATAGTTTTTTTTAAATCAACAATTGTTATTCATATCAAAAACAAACAAATTAATGCAAATGTTAATACAATGTGACAATGCACTGAAAAGAGCCTCTTTTCAGTGCATTAGTTCCTCCCCCCTTTCTCAAAAAAATCACAGACCGTTGATTTAAAAAAACAGAAAATGTTTCCCCTCCAAGATGCCGTTGATTTCTCAAAAAATCACAAGCCCTTGATCTTTGTGAGATTCAATCCAAGCCGTCCAAATATGAATCCAAAATACAATACTTAATATGGATGGTATAAATACAGAATGGATACGGATACAAGATACAACTTCAATATACTGTATGGGACATAAGATACGGTTAAAATACGAAATACGAAATACACGATATGTCCCATATCAATTGTCACCCCACCCCCACCTGGAAACTACAAAGAGGAGAAGGGATTCTTTAATTTTTTTAATTTTAATTTAATTTAAAATAAACTTATTAATTTAAATACAAAGAAGGGAGGAGGATATAATTTTTTTTATTAATTTAAATACAAAGGGGGGAGGTATGTGTTTTAGTACATTGTGACATAGCTTGTCACAATGCAATGCACTGAAAAGTGGTCGTACCAGCCAGCCAGCACAACAATGTGACTATGTACCCAGAAGATGCAAGCAGTGCATCTTTTGGGTATTACTTATTATACTGATTACTGCAACATAATTCGCTCAGAAGCAACAAAATGAGATTTAAAGCAATATTTGGTGAGAGATTCCCCTTTCAGGATGAATTATTGCTGAAATGCTAAAAAAGCCCCGGAATATTATCACTCTTTTTGGATCAGTAAACACTATTTAAGTAGTTTGACAATTTAGTGAATAAATGATTTTGTACTCATATTTTGGATGGTTCATCCATGCATATGGACAGAAACAGCTTCATCACTTCTGTGAAGATTGTTTTCCACAAGGCTTAAGATAAAATTAAATTTATTAAAAAAAACTTGTTTCGATCACTACAAAATTTAACTGCAACCATATTGAAGGAGATCAAATAAGAATGGATGCACTTAATTCCTAAAGAATCAAAGGCCTATTTTTTTGCCAACCCCCCTCCTCAAAATTGCCATTTCTCTTGAAAAGAGTAAAAAAATTTGAATATATATATATATATATATTTTTTTTTTTAATTTTAATTTTTTTAATTTTTTAATTTTTTAATTTATTTTATTATTATTTTTTAATTTTTATTTTTTTTGCACATCTAATTGTAGGATTTTACACCTAATTAGTATGAGAATCTGTGGAATACATTTCAAAAAATTTGACCACACAGATTTCAAGATATTTGTGTTGAATATGATAAAAACAATTTTTTTTACACATTGCGGGACTAGATTATTTGAGTTTGCACCTTCTGAACTAAATTTTTTTGCGGTATGGAGTTTTGAGGTTTGAATCTTTTTGGTGGGAATTGGATTGAGAGTCTAGGAAAAAAGAAATAAACAAAAAATTCATTTTCATTCTTAAAAAATTTATTAAGTAGAAATAGATTAGAGATAGATGGAAATCTAAAGTACTAATATCTCAAAGATGGAATTAAAATGCACGAATTCCAATAGTGAGATTGTTCTAGCAAACAAAAGGAACTATGTATATTTAAGATACATAAATTAAATTGCATTGAATAATGAATCCTGTAAGTTATTTTTTCAAGAAGATGTTTAGATTGCTTGAAAAACAAGATTGTCCATAACTTTCACATCATTCATCCAAGTGAAATGAATCAAAAAATTTCATGTAGACAAAAATATAATCTATGAGAATTTTATTTTATTTATATAAATAACCAAATTTTCTATCTTCAAATTTTTTTTTAAGAAAATCATGACAAAAATTGAGACCATAGGTACTTGCTTGAAATTCAATTTGTCTCCACAGAAAAAATGGTCTTCTAGGGGTTGATCCACTTTTTATGTCATTTTTATTATATCAAAGCAATTCAATCACCAAAATTATGACATTCAATTGCACAAAGCTTTCAAAACTAGGATTTGGAGAGATCAATCCCTAAAGTTCCTTGAATATGTTTTCACCAAAAACGCTCCAACACTGCCATTTCTAGTACAAGTACAAAATTTTAGAAGAAAAAATTAGACATATGTAATTGTAGGATCTTGTATTATGCTAGTTTGAAAAGATCTGCACAAAATTTTAGAATCTTCCACCTTGTAGATTGCAAGATATTAGTGTTTGACGTGACAAAAATCATTTTTTGAGTTGTGCAAAAAAACAGGCAGTTACATTGTACAAGGTCACATTTGTATTAAAAAATGTCCAAAATGGTGTTGCTTCTTTGGATTCATTCTTCAAGGCATGTTGGCTACATGCTTGAAAATTTTCAGATCATTTTGGAATTGTACAGCATATAGGAAAAAAATAAAAAATAGAGAATGAATCAAAATATTAAATTGTTAAGAATTTAGTTATGAAATTGGAAAATGCCAATCGCAATGGCTATAATGTGGTAATAAACAATGTACATTCTATGATTTTATTTCTTTCAGGAAGTATTGAAGTTTAGTTAAATAAAAGACTTCAAAGTTTATTTTAGAATAGAGATTTTATAACTGCTTGCAATCTAAAATTCCTCATAACTTTCATCTCATTAATAAAAATGGAGTGATTCAAAGCATTCCGTGTGTATATAAATCTAAAAAAATAATTTCAAATGTCAAATAACTTTCATCTCATTAATCAAAAAAGAAGGATCTGAAAAAAGTGATTTTTTCTAATCTGCTTGGACTACCCAACTAGGGAAAAAAACTACATACTCAATAATAACTTTTTAACCACGTAGTCAAAAGTTATGAAATTTGTTGGGCCTTAAAGCTACTACTATACTTAGGCACATGTTGTGTGAAAATCTCAATGAAAAAAATAAAAATTCCATTTCTTATTGAGCTACCCAAAGTCACTATGTTGCCAAAAAAACGCAACTTGGTCCTTCAGAGGTTAATTTGCATTTTGGGGCACCACCTTGAAAAAAAGGGCTAGGGAGGATTGACCCATGTATTGTCCCATCAAAGGATAAATGCAAAAATTGCCCCCTATTTTGTGCTACTTAAATTTTGTATTTCTTCACACTTCCTAGTTAACTTGGGGCCCCTAATTGCAAATATGAATTCAAAATTTGTAAATTTTATCATCTACGACAAATAAAAAAATTCCAGTGTTTTCTGCAGGGGTAAAAGTATAGTGGGAGGCCCCCTCCCGAAGGCCTCCCGGGCTGTGAGGGCCCTGCCACGAAGGCGAGGGCGGGAGCCCGAGCTTGAGTGGCGGGGCTCTCACAGCCCGGGAGGCCTGAGGGAGGGGGCCCTCCCACTGCGTTAAGCACGTGGGAGTGCCTCGGTAATAGTGCCTGGCACTATTATCGCGCCTTGCTGCTGTAATAGTGCCGGGCACTATTACCAGGGCGTTATGCCTCATAATGAGGTGAGTTTTCTTAAGGCCCTTGCCTCCAGAGTGCTTAACGACAGGGCAATATATGGGTCAATCCTCCCTGCCCCTTGAAAAGCGCCACAATCCTGAATTTCTGTCACTTTAGTGGGAAATTGACGTTTTCTATGGCGGACAAGCTCTGTCAAGATCATAGATGTGGTGTAAACATCTGCTTTCCCAAAGCAACTCAACATTCAAGATGCTATAAAAGTAGAAGACGTGGTTTGGAAGGAATCCTTTTTCACCCAGCTTGCTGTTATTGAGTATGACCTTGTTGGTTATATACAATCCCATGTAAGGTAGTATGCTCTAAAAGCGACCATTTAGGGGCCGGTCCTCCTTTTCCATAGGTTTTTGTGGACAAAATCTTTTTAAATCATTTTCCAGAGAAAGAAAAATAGTGTGGCACCTAACACAACTGGTTTTGTATTTTTCAAGCATTTTTGAATTACTTATGAATTTTCAAAGATTCGGGGCATAGGCACCTATTTGTGAACATAGGTCTTCCAAAATCTGTCCACTTGCTACTTGTAAAGAGATGTGCAAAAATTAAAGACAATGATTGGCTCTTGCAATAGAAAACCAATTTTTCCTCGATGCAATCAATTGCTAAATTGGTCCATTTAAAGATCACCCCATCTCCATTCTCCACCTAAAAATAGGGGCGGTTTGAAGAAGATCGGCGCTTTTAGAGCATACTACCTTACAAGATTATTTTGTTGCCCACTTTCAGCTCATACCTAATTCATCAATCAATGTTTTGTGTATTGCAATTGCTTGTTGTTGTTGTCATCTATTGTTGCTCATTATTGGTATTAACCTTTAAATGACGGGCCGGTCACCATGGAAATCATCTATTTTGGTACCCTGTGAATTGTTAGCTTAAAAAAAATGCAAAAGCGCTCAGTGGAAGTCAAGTTACTCTGGAAGACCTTTCCTTTCCATACAAAATTTGGAGGATGAAAAGTTGCACTTATGTCCTACATAGAGAGATTCTTTGTCATTCATCAGCTGGAAAACGTCCTCTGTAACGTTTATGGGTTAATTGTGCACTGGACCTAAGGTAAGTGGGTAAAAATTATCATGGGCAAAAATTATATTAGTGGTGTACGTTCAAATTCCCAAATGTACACTACTACTATAATTTTGCTTGCTATAGGCTTGCTCACATTTTGCCTACAATGGGCTCTCTTACCTTATGTAGCCACGGGGTGAGTGTTTGAAATTGTTGAGACCAAGATAAGTGACCCCACCTGTCACACAATTTTCTGATGTGCCCCCTTGAGGTGAGAGAAAGCAACACCAATTGAAAATTTTATTTTTCCATCAAGTGTGAATTTGCTATGACTTTTTGGAAGTATGGTGCCCTAGAGTTGATAATGCCACTAGTTCACCCCCAAAACAACTCAAAGTGTACATCTATAAAGATCATCTTGCATGGACATAATGGGGCTTTCTTTAGATATAAGTTGCAACAAACAAGACCAAGGATCTACTTGAACTCCTAAAGTAAGGGATGCTTTACACCTAGTGGCTGAGATAATTCCCGTTAAGGTTGATTGCACAACATCCAATAGATCTGATTCATTGAAAGAAATAATATTTTTACAAAAAAGTTTTTTTTAATTGAAATCTAACATTGGGAACTAGGCTAAGAATTGGCCTCCCGTTTTTGGTGCAACCAATTCAACAAGCTCGGGCCTTATAAGATTATGTTTTTTTTGAATAAAGTCTCATTCCATCAAATTGGCCTAGCCTCTAGGTGTAAAGGGATTGGGACTGATTTTTTAACCTTTTGCCAAATCACAATTCACAAATGAGGATTTATGGCCTCTGGCACAATAAATTGGCTTGGCTTCTAGGTGTAAAGCGGCCCTAAGGACTAGATGATGAATAGGTTGTAGTTGAAGTTTGATTTAGACTTAGGCCAAGGTCCATGACATTCTCTATGTATGAGGAGTCCGCTCGACATTCTGCATAACCAAAGTAGATAATGATTTTATGGTTTTGAAGAACCATTTTTTCCCCCTACTATCTTCTTTTAAGTAGGTCATGCAATATTTGGAGGGAATCCTATTGCTTTAAATATCACAATCATGTCTTGTCTATTTAATTTGTATCTTGTTATATCATCATATGTACATAATTAGATTTGAAAAAAAATAGATATGCTCCTCTAGGGTACTATTCACTCAAGTGAGTTAATATCAAGACCAAACAAAGTATTATTGTTCATTTTTAAAGCCCTGTTTGCATAGACACATCCAACAAGACGTGGTACTACTTAATTCAAGTGGACCTTCGCTAATGTTTGTGTCATTGATGTCAATGCAATCCATCCATTAAGGTAATTGCACTTCATGAGTGTCATTTTCTTTCTTCATTATCTACATTTAAGCCTTAACCTTGGCCTTAACTAATGGGTCATTTGCAAGATTCACTCATACTATTTCATGTATTTTTCTATTTTTCAAAATTTAGGATACTATCAATACTATTATTACATTTGAATATTATTTTTTGGTTACGTCAAAAAATCTAGACTGCTCATTTGTTCCTTGATTTTTGTGATTTAGGCATGTGTCTCTTTTCCATTTTTCCACATAAGCAAATGAAATTTTCTTTTCATCTTTTTTCTTTTCTAAGTTGTCTCTATTGGTTTCCTCTAAGCACTTTAAAGTATTTAGAATTGTACTCCAATACTATTGCGACAAAAAGGTTGTAATTTTCATAGAAAAATCTTGTCTCAATTGAATTTAAAAAAAATTGGGGCTATAGTTACGAAAGATATGTAATAAAGAAAAATCAAATTTTCAATCATTCATGAACCACTAAAATTCTTAGATTTTAGACCTCATCAAATTAGAGCCTAAAGCATTTGTGAAGCTATTTTCTGAAACCCTTTTATAAGAAATGATGAAAGAGTCTTGAGATGAGTCCATAAAGGTTTGAAGTTGTAAATAGTAAAAAAAAAGGACTCAAAATCATTGAAAAACATTCCAATGCCAAGTGTGGCAGATTTTAGGGAGTACTCTTCCACAATCATTAAATTAATGAAACTAATTGAAAAAATATGGTAAAACTACATTCTCCTTGTGCAACCTCAATAAAAATTTCATAGCAATATGAGTAGAATTCTAGAAGTTATATACATAAACCCAATTGATCTACAATGTACAACACAAAATAATACAAATATTTTTTGTTTTAGCCCTAATGGTCACCTACAATCATCCAAACCACAACAAGTTTGAACGAGCAATGAATGGAAGTTGGAGCGTTTTGAGTTTCCAAGATGTCCATCAAGGGGATTCATATGGCATGTATAGATCTCCAATGTTTTCAACTTTGAAAATTCACAATATTTTATACAAAATAATATCAAAATATTACAAAATACTAATTAAGTATTAAAAACTTATGAAAAGTTTAGGAGGGTGGATTTTTCTTGAGGTCACTACTAAAATTGGAATTTGACCACAAAAAATCACAAACCAACAAAAGCGACTTTTTTTGGTGCTTATCCTTTTAAAGTAGAAGTCCATGAAATGACCATTACTAGCTGATTTACAAATTTGAGGTAGTTCAACTTTTTGAAATATCTTTTAGCAAATGTTTCTTAAACGATTAATGAAATTAGCATCTAACACAAGTCATTTCATAATTTTTGAACTTTTATAGAATTAATTAAAAATCTTGAAGTTGGAATTACATAAAACTCTAATTTCTAAGAGAGCCGGCATCCATTGGGTGGAATATGAATGTTTTCAAGAACTAATTGTGGGAATTACAAGAAATGAATGACATCCATCGATGTTTGTTGAAAGAATAATTTTTGTCTATTCTTTAATGATGTGACTAATGCCTGGACTAATGTGGTCACCTGTTCCTTCATGATTATTGTGCAAGGTTTTGAATGGGTTCATATAAGGATGGAATAAAAAATAAAACTTACAAAAATGAAGGTTTGATGTCTAGATTCTTTTTATAGCATATTTTTATTTTGCAAAAAATAAAATAAAATAAAATTCAACCACCTTCCTACAAAGCCCCACCCCTTTTATAACATTCTTAACTAATGAGCTCAAGCTCCATTTTTATACTCTCACTTACTTGTGTTACAGTGAAAATTACTATTTCTCATTGGCTCAAAAAGAAACCATAGCCTTCCTTCAAGATTTTTGATAGTAAAGCAAAAACAAGGGTCTACTTTGGAGTTCAAGAATGTTATGTTCTAATTCACAAATTTAGTTGCTTGCGTTGGCTTCTCAGAACTCAGATGATCAAACTCTTCATCTAAGTCAACTCCTAATTTTTCGTCTCTTTTTCTCTCTCCACTAGTCCATTGACAAATGAAATTTGTACATTGAAGAAAACAATATGTACCTTTGTGATAGAAACTGCTCTTCAAACAATGTTGCTTTACAACTTCTATTCCTCGAACAAAATATGATTTTCTATAGGTACTCCTACCTTCGAGTTGAAGAATGTTATTTTATAAGTTCACTGGGACAATTGCTTATGTTGACTTCTCATAGTCAATCGTATACACTTCGGTGAACAAACTCTTCCGATCTATGTCAACCCCACATTTTCGCTCTCTCTCTTTCTCTCTTCACTGGTACATTTGACGATATGCAATTGGTACATTCAAGAAAGCAACATGTACTTCTGTGGTAGAGCCCTCCCTTCAAACCCGGTCGCTTTATGAACGAGGTCGCTTTATGGACTTCTCTTCCTCGCACCCAAGATGTACGACAAAAGTTGCTCCTGGAAGGTTTTCCCTCCTTCCGCCACGTGTCTAAAATCCGGTATTCGTGCACCTACTCCACGTTCCCAGCTCACAACTCCGGAATGCACTCCAGACGAATGGAATCTACATCAAGGGCGCCCGCGACCAGGCACACTAATGAATGACGACCCGTGCCACGACGTCCACTAAATTTCCAGACCAATCGTAGATTCCATCCCCGAGAATCACCCCTTCACGTACATTCCCCTTCCCATTCCACAAAATCAACTCCACAGGCACACTCTAACCCTGCCCCCAAATCTCCCTCCTGCGCACATTTCCTCACTCTAAAGCCCTGCGCGGGGTTTTCAGGTCCCACCCGGCCGGGCACCAGCTGCGACGAGCGACCTTCTCCGCGTTCGCCCGCATCGGCGATGGCGCGCGCTCATCGCGAACAGCTTGCGTCACCGCCCGTTCAGTCTCCACTGAGTCCACTCTTTCAAACCTCTCATCCTTTTCTGTTTTTGTTTTTTTTCTAATCTGCAGATGCAGTTCTGCCATCTCCAGTCCGACAGTCACAGAGCCGCACTGACACCAGGTGAGATCTCCAAAGTCTAGATAACTTTTGAGTCGCCTCATGTCGTCAGTCGCGCGCACGTCTAGATTCGTGCCAGTTCCGCAGTTTCGTTCCTGAATTTTACTATCGTGCCCCTCCCGGAAGTGGGGACGCATTCGCACCGGGAGTTCCAGTCATTTGGGTGCGCGGATTCGGGTGTGCTTTCGTGTGGAGATTTATCGTGACAGCACTTGGGATCTTCGGAATCTGTGATCTTGGAAATCAGCAACCGAGGATTTCTTCGTGAACTTGTAACTAGACTTCCAGATTCTCCGTGATGAGGATGCTAACTTGGACGGTGTAACAAAACTACTGATGAGCTAGAGCTGGGCACTTGAAGTGCAGTGTCCGGAGCGCAGTCGCTACAGAGTATTCCACTAGACTTTGTAAAGTAGAGATTTGCATGTGTTGAAGCACAACTTTTTACAGGAATGATCTTTCGAGGTTCTTCAGGGATCTTTCTAGGTCTTTCTGGATCCAACTGACATTGCGATTTTGGGAAAGAATTGTTGAGTTTTCGTTGGTTTTTGTCGAATTTTTTTAAGGTGGGATTTGCTCAATTGATACGGAGTACTTCTTTGTTGAAACGGAAGCCAGGTTGGGAAATTCTCAGTTAGACTTGGATACAAACCAAACCTAATTGTGGACTTGCTTATGTTTTGATCTTGAGACTTGGAAGTAGAGAATCTCATGTATTGTTGGAGTTTAACGCTTTCCAGTAATGACCTTTCAAGGTCCTTCCTAGATCTAACTGCCATTGCGATTTTTTAGAAAGATTTCTAGAGTTTACGTTGGTTTTAGTTTCAGATTGTTTTCGGGGTGGGATTCGTGGTATGTAGAAACTGAAGCCAGGTTGTTGTGGAAATTCCCAGTTCTGGGATGCAAACCTAATCGTGAATTTGCTCATGCGGCTTTGTCCTTAAGATTTCTTGTTGGAGAGGGTTGCTAAATTGTGAGCGTGACTCTGTGGACAGGTAGGAAGCCATGAAGAAGAAATCTTTTGGTTTCTCGCGGTGGAGATGGAGATCCGGAGGGTACTCGTTATTAGGTTTAGCGCTAGTGATGGTTGCGTTAGTGAAGCTTCAAGCGGATCGTGAAAAAGCCGGTTCGAGTTCCTTACAAAGTAGAGACCCTTTGAAACCGAAGCTGGCATTTCTGTTTCTGGCTCGGCATGTTATGCCTCTAGATATTCTCTGGGAGCATTTCTTTGAGGTACGTACTTGGAGTGCATAGCTAAATTGTTTTAGAAATGACTTTGAAAGGATGACAATTTGTAGGTTTATAAAAAAAAAAAATTGTGTGTTGGGGGGGCGGGGATTTCAGTGGCCGGATTCTACGGATTTTAATTAAGATTTGGTGGCGCTTGGAAAATGATCTCAGGAAACTCGACAAGGCGATTTTAATATATATATTCATGCTAGACCTGGGTATGTTTATACTTATGAAAACACCAAGTGCCGGGCGTTTGTCAATCGGCAGCTGGAAAGTTCGATCCAGGTATGATCAATAGCGTAGTTACTCTCTGCAAATGGATTCGTTTTACTAGTTTAAGATAGTGGATACTCTTTTTCTTAAGCATTTTAACCAAATACGTGTGTCGAGTGATTTTGTGGAGATTAGTATATTGCAAGGAAGAGATCACCAAATCCCCTATAAAATTCTTGAGGTGGAGTTTGTAGATCATTCTATTAGTGATAGCACCCTATTTCTATTGAAAGGTTAGTGGTCAATTAACCTCAAAGCAGCTCTTCAAAGTCCACATTGTGGAACATGAACAGAGTGTTTAGAGT
This sequence comes from Antitrichia curtipendula, assembly GCA_951230915.1. Classification (NCBI taxonomy): domain Eukaryota; kingdom Viridiplantae; phylum Streptophyta; class Bryopsida; order Hypnales; family Leucodontaceae; genus Antitrichia; species Antitrichia curtipendula. The sequence continues at coordinate 34,650,415 of OX579636.1, forward strand.
TACGATTCGTTCAAATAACTTCTCGTTTATCCAAACTAATACTTCAATCTTTAAAGGACAACATTCCTTTATGACCAATCTGATGAATTTGAGGTAAGTAACGTATTTGTTCAAAGATATAAGCAAACACGTTGCAATTTTTTTTTTAAAACGAAAACAGGGCTGACATTCCACGAAGTCTTGCATCATATTGCTTACACCCAACTTGCGAACGGTAGGTCGAGCTTCAATCTCATACGTGTTATTGTCCCGGTTATTGTGAGCTGTGAAATCTACTTGCTCTCCCCCACTCAGGTTTCTTTTCTGCTTCTAATATTCCACTGGGATATTGAACTTAGATATTTCTTGCTCCTGAAGGCTATGGTTATACAATGCTTACAAGAATGTGAGAAGAGGTCATGGTTGTTATGCAGGTATTATGGGGAGGGTCGAGCATGATCCAAGCAGAGCGACTCTTGTTAAAAGAAGCTTTGAAGGACCCATTGAATGAGCGTTTCTTTCTTCTCTCTGACAGGTAAAATTGCAACCAAATCTTTTGTTGCAAAATTGAATAGTGATTTATATTGCATTCCGAGTCTCGCTATCTTGTGTGTGTGCTTCTCCAATTGCACATCAAGATGAATGAAATTGGACTTGGACTTGTGGCATGAGAATTAGAAAGATCTTTTTGAGATGTACTAAATAATTGAAAACATGCCTGTTTTTCTTAGTTAGTGGTTGATTCTTGGAGTTTCTCTGTGGTTTGCTGCAGTTGTATCCCTTTATACAGTTTTGACTATGTCTACAATTATGTAATGACATCTCCAAAGAGCTTTCTAGACAGGTAACTTGGTGGTTTGCTTCCCATCTGTTTTCATATTGGTTATTTCTCTGATTAAGTTCAGCTAGCTGTAGCTTCAATCTCCCATTCAGTTTTCATTTCAAGGATTCTCAAAAAGGATGTTGCCTGGGCTTGGAAAAAACAGTTTTGTGGATCACTCGGATGAGCAGTACAATACCAACATGGAAACCGTTATTCCACCTGATAAGTGGCGAAAAGGATCTCAGGTACTACATAGCAACCTTGAATCAATAAATTATGGTTGTATTTGTTTAAAATGGGGTGTTTCAATGCGCCAAATTTTGTGCACATAACATGAAGCTTTACAAACTAGGCCTGGTGTAGGTTTGACGTTCCTGTGGAGAAAATGCCAATCTCTTTGAAATTTTGCCATTTTGCCAAATATGACAATAAAATCAACTACCTAAGATGGCAAGGCACCATGAGGACAAATGGTGTTATCGTTGGGATAATTATTGGATAATTGTATGACAGTGGTTTACCTTGACGCGGATGCATGCTGAGGCTATTGTCGAAGATTCTGAAGTGTATCCAGTTTTTATTGAGCACTGCAAGGTTTGTAACTTCGCACACACTTTTGTAATTATAAATCCTCTGTAGAGTTTGATTAGTCAAATTTTTTTTTCTCTGGGAGAATAGTGCAAAGGTTTTTTGCCACTGCTTAAACTTGTTTCCCATTTCGTGGTTGCATAAATCCCTACTCCCAATGGCAAATCCATTTCAACGTAATGCGAGTACACGTGCTGGAACATTCATCTCATTCTTTTCATGGATTTGTTTTTTTATTTTTAACTGTACACTTATGAGCACTTTGCCACTATAGTTGCAGAATTAATTGTGGATAAAATGGATGGTTGCAGAAGCCCGAGCCTGTACCAAAGAATTGGACGGACAACTCTTTGGTTAGCCCCATTTCCTAATTTATCAGTTTGCTCAATTGAAGAGGTGTCTTAGTGAGGACGCAATCGTTTTGACAAATTCAATCAATTGGTTTCTCTGCATCATATTCCTAGCCATGTATATGCTATTTCCTTTGTGATTTTCTGCAGGATTATTTATTAATGATGATTCTCATTTTTTTGGGGGGTACAGAAAACTGGGGCAAAGAAGCCTCACACTTGTATACCTGATGAGCATTACATTCAAACTATGTTTGCAGTAAGTATGTTTTTTGTTTTCCTGTAGAGATGTGGCTTAGGGTTCCTTATGTAACGAAACAGAAGTTTTTGACTGGAGTTTTTTGGAAAAAAAGCTTGATCGGTTTCATGTTCAATTTCTCGACTACGGCAACTGCATTTAGTGTCTTGTTCCACTTAACTTTTGCTAGAATTGGTTACTGAAGAAACTGAAGCTAAGTTGACATGAATTCCTCTAGTATTTGTGGTGTGTTTATGCATATGTTGTTGTCAGACACTTGTGTCTACTTCATGCTATTGATGTGTACTTGTTTTTTGGGTGGGTTTATTTTCTGGAAAGAGACTGTGTAAATTAAAAGAGAAAAAAGAAAAGAAAAAGGGAACTGCATACTTGTTTTAGGGTACGTAGGTTGGCAGATTGTTAGTATGGAAACACATTCAATGTTAGCTCTTAATTCTTTTAAGTGTGGATATGTGAGCCTAGATGGAGGATTTGGAGGAGCAAACCGAGCGGCGGACATTGACGTACAGCCATTGGGAGAATAAAGTTACAGGCAAAGGTCGAGAAGGATGGCACCCTGTGACCTATGCTTTTTCAGATGCTACCCTTGAGGCTATAAGGAAAATTCAGGTATTTGCGTCTTTCTCTCCCAGTCAGATCAAAAGGTTTCGGCACACTTTGTTAGCCTTACCTTAAAAAGTGACTGTACCGAAAGAACCAGGAATTTTCAAGTTTTGATTTGTGCTTCACAGTCAAATTGACATAACGTACTCCTTTGCATGTATGCTCTGACTATTGTCGTTCCCATTCAGTGTAAAATATATGATTCCTTTCATGCTACTTTGAAATTCTGGGAAAAAATTTAGAAATTTCAGAGTCAATGCGTCAATGCACCCAGCAACAACACGATCAAAAATGTTTGGACTTTCCCATCAACATGATTTCGTATGATTCATGAAACTTAAGCTCTTCGACGACTCTTAAACTTATGGTTGCGCTTAAAAAGCTCTTTGACGTTAATGAAGTAAGGTCCTGCTATTTAAACCTATAAACACAACTCTTAAACCTATGTACGGTTCCTGTGATACAGAAAATCCGCAGCATCCGGTATGACACGGAGTCGCGAACCGAATGGTGCAAAGCTGCGGGCAAAGATAGGCCCTGCTTCCTGTTTGCTAGGAAATTTACACGAGCTGCTGGGTTTCGCTTGTTGGACCAAGTTGCTAGCTACGAGAATGGACTATCGGCCTGAATAATTATCAGGCTCTCCGATTTAATTGCGGCGAGCTTACCTCATCATTCTGGTAACTTGGGTGCATGAAAAAGCTGTGCATCCTCGCAAAGGTACCGCAAAGGTACCGTTTTGTGCCACTTGAGATGAGGGCGCTGTATGGGTGGGTAAGTTTACGCCCCAACATTCAAGTCATGACCTTTGATTTTGGGTCCAACAATTTAGGAAAGGAATCCTGATTCTTCGGGTCTCAATGTCTCATTAGACAGGCTGAGTTCTTGGAATCTGGGTGCTATTTTATGATACATTTACATTTATTTTTACATGGGAGTGTTTCGAAGTTTTCGACAGTGAATGCCTATGTAGAGGTGGCAATTGGGGAGTGGGAAAAGGAAAGCTTCCAGCATTCAATTGGCTTCCCACCGCTTTGATGTGGGTATTTAATGGTACTGTGTTGAATTGAAAACCAAGTTGTACTGTACATCAACTTTGGGGGTGGCTAATAGTAATTACCCTGGTTTCAAAAGGAAAAGAAAAAATTTAAAAAGTGATTCCCTTGATTTATCCTTTTTGTGAGGGTGCAAGGTGGAAAACACCGAAAACTGTTGAAATAAGCCATTCAGCTGATAGTTGGAGGCACCTTTTTCTTGGAAAAAAAAATGTTTTTGTAGTATTAGAAATTGAAAATCATGAATTTCCAATTTGAAAATGATCATTTTTGGATAAGTTATCTAATCTTTATGAATTTTCAAAGTAGAACTTCTAAGGCCACTGACAACATAGTCTGGCTGTTGAAACCAAAATCTAGAGAAATTAGCAGTCAACTAATCCGAGTTAAATGACACTTTGAAGGACACGGTTTTATGGAAGTCTAGTTGTCAAGAGTGTGGCAATTGAAACTGAAATCTAGAGAAATTAACACTCGACCAACTGAAGTTAACCCCTAAAAGACCAAAGTGCATTTTTGGGCAACATAGCAATTTTAGGTAGCTCATTATAGATGGAGATTTTTATTTTTCTTCAAAATTTTCACACAACATGTGCCCAAGGAGCAGCTTTAGTTTTCATTGCTCGGTGAATAACCTGGGTAGCAAGAAAAATTTCTTTTGAAATCACTTTTTTGAAAAATAAAAATTTAAAATTGATTTTCTAGATTTCTATATACTTGAAAAACTTTGAATCATTTCATTTTTATTAATGAGATGAAAGTTATGAGGAGTATTTGTTCTGGAGAATTTACAAGTAGTTATCTATTCTAAAATAAACTTTGAAGTCCTTTATTTAATTCAATTTTTAATATTTTTGAAAAAAAATAAAAACATTAGGTTTACATTGTTTATTACAACATTACAACCATTGGTATTAATATTTTTCAATTCCATAACTAAATTCTTAACAACTTAGTATTTATTAATCATTCTCTACTTCTTTCTATTTACTATTTTTTTCCTATATGTTGTACAATTTCAAATGATCTAAAAACTTTCAAGCATGTAGACAACTTGCTTTGAAGAAAGAACCCAAAGAGTTACAACCATTTAAAAAAAAATTCATAATGATTTGACTTTGTGAAGTGCAGCTGCCCGATTTTCTGTAGGGGCAAAAAAATGATTCTTGTCACTTCAAATGCTAATATCTTGCACTCTACCCAGTGGAATTTTATGAAATTTTTTCTACATTTTTTCAAACTAGTGTACTACAAGATCCTACAATTACATGTGTCCAAACATGTTTGTTTTTTTCTAGAATTTGATACTTGTATTAGAAATGGCAATTTTAGAGCATTTTTGATGAAAACATAGTCAAATCTTGTATGGGTTAAGCAAATGATATGATCATTTGAAGGACATGGTTTAATGGACATGTACTTGTTAGGAGTGGATGCAAGGAGGGTTTTTCCAAGTATTTTTACCAGTGTTTGGTGTGGGTCAAGTTTAGAACATATCAGTTGGATACTGGTTTAGAGGGTATGTGATTAGAGACAAAGAAATAATTGTGATTGAAAATGATTTCAATAGATATAAATTGGTATGAATATGAATTGTGTAATGCCATCAACATATTAGTATGAGGTCGACCTTTAGGATATACATATTATTTTGTTATGCACAATGGTATCATTTAGTGATTTAAAAATAAATAAAATTGAAATCAAACTGGACTTTGTCTTTTGCATTGATCACAAAACACTAAATAGAAAGCAAGTGCCAATAGAAGGTAGTCTAAAAATAGAAGTGCCTATGGAATTAAAACCACTACTCGGAGACTTAAATGACATGTACTAGTGCATACATATAATTAATGATACTCTTAGTGTTTCTCCATTTTCTTGATGGTACCGATATATGCTTCAATTAAAGAAAATTGAAACCTCTAAGGTAGATAGGTTATCAACCATGGTACTTCACAAGAGTGTCATTGCTACAATATTATTTTTTTATCATCATATCCTAAAATTCATACTAGATGGGTTTGGAGTGTTGATACCATTACTAAGAACTAGTATGATACCAGAGTTTCATCCATATCCATGCCCAACATTGACTTTTATCTTAATATTTGTGTGACATGTAAAAATGGTATTACTACAAAACGTGATTCTTTATAGAAGTTAGTACACTTATTACAACATTTTAGTCTACACTAATAAAAAATAATGTCACTTTGATAAATTAGCACACGAGAAGGTAATTGTTATATTTGTTTTGTTTAGCATTATAAGACAAATGGACCCACTATATGTTTTTAAAGCACTTTGGATAAAGTCATTTAGGCATTTTTTTGTTCAATTTTTATTATTTAATGACGAGTGCATAGAATTTTCTTCATCAAAGCATTTGATAAATTTGGCCTCATTTGAATTATTCACCAAATAATATGATCATTTGAATTTTTTTTCTTCACAAAAGATCAATTGGTCTTTCTCAAACCATCATTTGAGAGCCCTTTAGGGATTAATCATTGCTTAAAATGAAAATACTCTTTGAGGTCTTCAAAGTTTCTATGGTATTGAATGTTGTGATTTGGGAATAGCAAGTGCAACAACATTCTATTTCAATATCCATTCACAGAGGTCTATATTCTATTCATGCTGAATTCATGATCAGTAACTAATGGAATTGAGTACCATTTGCTAAGCATTGGTGTGTATTTTAATAAATATGTGTTATAGAAATAAAAAGTGTAACTAACATTGATGCATTAGATCTATAACTCTTCTATATCATAATAGAATTAATTGTAAAGGCTCTCCCCAATTTGTTCAAGAGTTGTCAGATAAAGGTTTATCCCCCTAAAGGACCAAGGCCTTTTTTTTTGTCTCAAAACACTCAAAATTGCAATTCAAAGAATTAAAAAAATTGATTTTTTTTTTGCACATCTAGCTATAGGTGATTACACCTTATCGGTATGAAAATGTGTGGGAAAACATTCAAAAAATTTGGCCACACAAATTGCAAGATATCTACATTTAAAGTGGAAAAAAAAATCCAGCTCAATGCGGGACTAGATTATTTGACTTTGAAACATATTAAATTAACTTTTTTTCACTATAGAGTTTTGAGGTTTAATCTTTGTTGTAGGGAATTGAGTTGAGAGTCTAGGAAAAAAATTCAAAAAAACTAAAAATTATTAAGGAGAAGTAGGTATGAGATAGAAGGAAAATCTAAATTGTTAATATCTCTAAAATAGAATTAAAATGAATTAATTCAAATGGTGAGATTGTTCTAGGAAGCAAACTAAATCATGTGGATTTTTTTTTTTAATTGTAAAAATTATATTCATAAATGAATCCTATTCAATAAGATGTTCTAATTGCCTAGAAAATAAGATTATCCATAACTTTCTCATAACAAATCTAAATGTAATGAATCAAAGCTTTCCATGTAGAATAAAACATAATCTATGAGAAAAAAAATTCAAAAAAATATATAATAATAATAATTTTTTGCAGCCCACTCTCTCATGTTTTGAGCTTATTTGGGCATAACTTTTGTTCCTAGGCACCGATTGAAAAATAAATTACATTCCCACGAAGCTAGTTTATGTATTTCATTTAATAAAGTCCATTGACTTTTGAATTGCTCATTGAAAAAAATTGGTCACTTTGATCATTAAAATCTTGAAATAGTATTCATTGTTGGGTCTTGATGAAACTTTGTAGAATATTAAACAATAATTTTTTTTCAGAACCTAAGATTACTATGATTACTTTACTAGTTTATTGATTGGAAATAAATTTTCAAATGCATATGTGAATAGAGGTTATGTTTAGGTTATACATAAACATATACTTCTATGCACTCCAAGGGCTAATTGATAGTTGGTGGATTAATGTCAATGTATGCACTCTCTATCCAATGCCCTAAATTGGACCTCTCCACCCAATGTGATTCTAAAATAATTTGCCTATAATGTCATACATTTCAAGTTGTAATCAATGGATGTTTTTTGCATGTAGGATTTAATAAATTTTAATGAAGACGTAGGCAATAAAATATATAAATTCAAAAGAACATAAGCTCCACTACTATTATCCTATATCACATTTGTCTATATTTGAAAAAAAATTAAAATAACAACCACCCCAATGGGATAAGGTAGCCATATTGACCACAATGGGTTCATTTAATATAAACTAGGCCATTATTTACTTTTTGCCCATTGTAGACATCTATGAAAGGACCCCAATAATCTCATACATTCAACCTAAACTGACATTCTTTTAAAAATGAGATTTGAGAGACAATGGATTTTACTATAAAACCTTTGCAAAAAGTGTATATTTCAAGGCCTTAACATTGTAATTGTTTTAGGATATATTGTATTGTGATTGCTTAAGGTGAGTAAGATGACCATTATAGATGCACTTTTTGCTGACCAGGAGTAGTTTAGAGACTTTTTTGAACCATTTTCGGTAGCACACTTCAAAATTTAATAACAAATTTATACCTCGGTGGATAATTATAATTTCAATTGTTACGGACGTCTCTCACATTTGTCCATACCAATACGTGGGGATAGAAATTAGATTTTTTTCAATAATTTATTGATGGGAAAGCATTCATTGTCCTTTAAGTGGACTTGTTTACCTTATCTCATACTCCCTCCGTCCCAAAATGATCTTCATGTTAGACAAAATGTTCTGGATTAAGACTAAAAATAACATTTTTAAAGCCTGTTTTGCACTACATATGGAGTTTGGTGCACTCCTATTGCCCTTGAAACTTTGAGTTTTGAAGCCCTTTTTAAAGTGTAGTTTTGGATTATTGAAAAGTGAAATTTTTTGGGTATTTTCAAGGAGCACCAATGGTTATTTAATTATTGAGTGTGAGGTCGTCATTTTGTGGGTAGTTAGTATAAGTCAAAGACCATATGTGGACCTATATTTTGCCTCCCAAAACCTTCATCTCCTTTAGTTAGATAATATTCAAAGAGATGCAAAAAATAAAAACAAAAAGTGTTGATTGACCCCTTCAACCATTTTATTTGTCTTTTGATTAGTGATTGCATAGATGGAGGGGGAACTATTACTTGGAATTGTTTTGTTAGTCTTAGAGAACAACCAAAAGTTAAATTTAACCAATTTGTAGCTCACAAAGTACAACAGGAAGATCATTTTGGGACAAAAAATGAAGGCCAACAGGAAGAACATTTTGGGACGGAGGGAGTATATACCTTTTGTCAATGCAATGCCTTTATCCTTCCCTTTAATCCAATGACAATAAAAGTGTGTTTCTAGTTCAATCTAAAATCATTATTAGTGCAATTCATAAAGTGGATTAGTGTAAAAACAAACCATGATCCAATTCCGTACAAATCTATGAGGACATGTCGTTATAGAATGCCAACTTAGAAACATTCAACACTCTTTTATCTTAAAGCACATCAACAAGAAAACATCTGGGACAATCCTAGATTGACATATTCTAGTAAATGTATTTCGATGGAATTGGGTCACAATTGATTTAATAGCAATCTACCATGTTTTCCTTATCCTCTCTTTTGGTGTCTATCTTCTCTCTTGAGGAGCTTGGTTGATTTGTACTTTTTCTTTAGGTTTGAAAGTCATTCCATTTGTTTCAGAAAATGAAGGAAAAGAAAGTCACTCCATTTGTTGTTCAAAGTAAACATTTCTTGCACGAATATTTTTTGAGTTTTACCAACTATTTTCCTTTGCTTCCTATATTGAAACATTCTGTTTTTCAGGTACCCAGTTTGGTTATATAATCTATTTTTAACTCCGAATATAATTTATTTTATATTTTTTCACCATTTTTTTTGCCGATGTTTTCAAACTGCATCCGTGTTTTTCCCCCAATTCCACAGGCTAGCTTATAAATAACCGCCGTCAGTTTTTCCCCAAACACTGGTACTGTGAAGAGTGAACTGAAAACCCAACTCTGGGGCTCACTGAGAATCTGGATGGACAGATCCATCCATCGCTTCATCAGATGGATGAGAAGTTTCAGTTTCTGCTCACGAATCACAATTCAATTGGGTGACAAAGATGCAGTTCTGCCCAACTGAAGGCATGTGCCGAAGGACGGACTCCCTGGCAGAGACGGACACCGACGTGAACATGACAGCTGTACGGCAGCACTCAAAAAAATTCAAATTCAAATGAATCACCCAATCTTACCTTCAAACAGCTACTGTACCCTTCTTTTTACTGACACAAAAAAGAAAAAAAAAGTCAAAACAGACAAAATTTTATATATTATTATTGTTATTATTTTTAAAATTAAATTATATAAAAAAATAAATTATGTTTGTCATTGTCAAACTTTTCACTCATATGATCATTGTTCACCTACACAAAATAGTGAAATTGGGTTGCCGTACCCAACAAAGTTATTTCTTGATTCATTGCTTGTCTACATGGAGGTGCATGTAATTCTCTAAACCTGGGCCATGGACCAATATGCCAACCCATATAACACACATGGGTTCTGCATGATTGCATCCTTTTATAATAACAATACACATTTATGTAGTGTAGAATGTCGAGAAATTAGTAAGGGGCAACCTAATGTCACTATTTTGTGTACTTTATTTATTTAATATACTGTGTGTTGTATGTAATAGAGGGAGTCACAATAGGGAGCCTTCATTCCTCCAACTTATTGAAGAAATGTTATGGAATGAAATGAATGGATAACCAAGAAAGACTTCACCAAACTTGTTGAAGAATATTGGACTCATCTAAAGAGTAAGTAACAAAGTTAATTGTAAAGTGAACCCCAATTTGATGTTCCAAGGAATTTTGTTAGGTATTTCTCTCAAACTTTGACTCCATGTTCCTGATTGCGCACACTTTACAATTAACATTAATGTAGACTAGCCCAATTATATCCTCTACTTTTGGCCCCAATTCCATCTAGAAAGACATCCAAATCTATTCATTTTTTGACAAAATCAATGAATTAATGCCTACAAGGGGTAAGGTGGTTATGGGTTGAATGGGATATTTATAACTCTGCTCTATAGGTAGTTTTGTAATTTCAAGGTAGACCACTTCAAAAATTACAATTTTATTTGGAAAATTATAATTCTACTTGGATTTGATTTGTGAAACAAGCACACATCTTTGAAAAATATGTGCCCCTCTTGAAGTTGGCCCCAATATATTCAGATTACCTTAGTTTCACCCCATTTTGTTGAAGTTAGGAAAGCTACTGTGACTCCTTCTATTAATGTGATATGCAATTGTAATTGTATATGACATTCAATTAACTTTGTATCAATATTCCATAGTAGCTGATAATATCATATCTTATTTTTTTAGTTACAATATATTAATAATGAAAATTTTAAGTTTAATCAAAATAATTGATTTAAAAGTGTATGTGATGAATGTTTAATGCAAATAATTTGACAATGTTAAACATTAAAGACTTTGTGTTTTGAAAAAATCTATTCAAAACTTGCAAAAATTAGATGTATTTTCAAAATAAAAAATGAATCTCATATACTATACTAAGTATATTAGTAGTGTTATGATCCCATATTCTCATCCAAATTTTGGAAGCATTGTTGAGTTTTAAATCCATTTCTAGCAAACTAAAAAATATATAATGTTTGTAAAACTCCACATGGGGTGTGGAGAGGGACTTTAGATGTTGCAATGGCTGAACAACTAGTATATAAATCTTCAAATTTGAATGTTTTTCTAAATTTTTTATTGTAAGAATCAAACAAAGTTGGGTCAGGCTTGTTCCTATACTTACAACTTCTAAATTGAATTAACTTTGAACAATTCTTCACAAAATCCATTGAAGCTTATGATCAATGGTCCACAATCTACTTAGACTCTCATGTCATTAGACCATTTAAATCCGAACAAAAATCTACTAAGGTTATTTTTGGTACGTAAGAGACAAAATTCAATGTATGTAAAGTCTAATTGTAACCTGTTTGCAAAATTATCCTTTTTAGATTCTTGCCTGAAATGTACATCCTTTGTATATTAAAGCATAGGTTTGATTTTGAGTACACATATTTATGACACTTTGAAAATTCATAGTTTATTCAAATGGAGTCTAAAAAAATGTTCTATGAGAATCTAGAATCTTTTTTTGACTACTAATGAGATTGATCAAAAGCTTTAATTCACAAATCTATAGTAGAAACCATGCTCTAAAACTTATTAGAATGCATTTAGGTGTTGTTACCTTCCTTCACTTTGAATTAATTTCCACCAAAGCAAGAACATTCCAACCATCATTATTTGCACTTCTAACAAATAAACTTCCATTAAGTGTGTCCCATAAAGTGTCATTAATTAAACCAATCCTATATTCAATTGCCATTGGACAATTGCTAATTTTCATAGATTTTGGTTTAGGGACCAAGTTATTTGATAGTTTAAGTGCCCTAGGGAGTTCCACTTTGAAAATTCATCGACATTACATGTTACATCCAAAAAATCTTTAAAAAAAAAACATGCTTTTCAATTGCTAATACTACAAAAAAGAAAAAAAGAAAAAATCCTAGAAAAAGTGCTTCCAACTATGATGAATTGTTTGTTATTGTGATGGTTTTAAGTGTTTCCACCTTAAAAAACATTTCCAAATATGAAATCAACTTACTACTATATGTTTAGTTCAGATTCGGCACATTGGTGGCGAAATAATTTAGTTTTAGAATTCAAACAGCTTGTCACCTCCATTTGGATTGATTTTTTCTATTCATGCCTAAATGTGTTCCTTTTTTCTAAATTTTCCCAAGAATAATTTTTGGATATTTAGAATTAGCAAAAATGAAATTTTTTTCAGATTTTCAGAAATAGTTGTACAATTTTTAAATTTTTGGACATGCTCCAAATTTTCTCTAATTATTTACAAAATTGACCTATGCGTGTACGGTAGTAAGTTTTAGGGCCACTTCACACTACGGCACAAGGTGGAGAGTCCGTCGATTCCACCAATCAAATTGCAGGAATCCATTAATTCCTAAAATTTTGGCCTCTCAAACCTTCACACTAGACGGCACAGTCGAGAGCCCATCGCCCTCCAAACTGACATTTCTAGTAGAAAATTAATTACATGTTGACGAACTCTCGACCATAGTTTGGGTCGAGCAAAAATGGAGACCCAAACTATGATCGAGATTTTGTCGAATTTTTTTCCTAGAAAATCAGATTTGTTCTCTCTTTTCACACACTTTGTTATTTGTTATTTGTTATTTGTTATTTGTCGCCATTACAATGGGGAGTCTTTGCATTCAATGAACCTACTTCCCTTAACCTACTTCCCTTCAATGGCCAATGCCAACCTTCTATTTCATTTATACCCTTCATATTCCTTGTTTGATGGTAAGAGCATGCGCTGTGATTTTTTCCAAGGCCATTTTGGACTCCTTTCTCATGTTTTTTAATCTTTTGCTTGAAAAATTGATACATGGGTGAGGTTTGAACTTTAGGCTTGGCTTTTGGAGGCTTCACACTATGGCCATCCAAGTTGAGAGGCCGTGCCCAAACTATGATCGAGAGTCTAATGAAATGGGCTCTTTAACCCATTAAGGATCGGTCGACCATTCTGTGGTCGATTTGGGTCCTTTTTGGTTTGTAGAGAAAGCATGTCAATGAATTTGATGACGTGGCAAAGGGGATGGGTATGGGGAATTGGAAAGTGAAAAGTTTAAGACAATAACTAGGCCAATCTGAGGTGGCATGTGGCCAAAGGGTTGAAAAAACCAAGACAACAGGGGCTGAAATTACACCAAGATTTGCTAAAAATTCTTACTTTACAACGCACCTTCACCAAAAATTTCAATGCTAAATTCTATATCATGCGCAATACTTCCATCCATACGGTTAGATCTCCGATAGGCACTTGCATTCAAAAGTTTTAAAATTGCTCCCAATTAGTCATACAAAGAATTGCCCACCTCCCAAATCAGCCACAATCCTTAATGGATTAATGGACATTTCTTTGGACTCTCACCCAAAGTTTAAGCACGACCTCTCGACTCAGTCGACCATAGTGTGAAGCGACCCTTATACAACTGAGACCAATCTCGCAATCAATGACGCCCATTATTGAGTGACTTCGGCTTTTTACCCTTCCCAGTCTCCAGTTCCCCAAATCCCAAAAGTTTCAAAACCCATGTCCCGCCTGCTGGTGTCCGGAATTGGTCATGAGCATGAGAATATTCCCCAAGAAAAATAGGATAAGAAATTTAAAAGAAAAAAATAACATCAAAAACAACTGAACACGACATGATTGTCAGCAGTCACCTCGTTTGGGACGTCGTCCACGACGGGTCTTCCCGTCGCCCGCGACGAAGTTGAAGACCCCAAAATTTGAATTCTCACGAAAGGGGAAAGAAAGGACAAGCCCACCCCATAAATAGCCGGCCCGGAAAACTGACTCGTGCCAGTCGCCGAGCGTGTCTGCCACCGGAAGAAGCCCAAGAACGGTGACCGGGTGAACCGTCTGAGACGGTAAACAGCGGGGAACAATTGGCAAGCGCCATTCAAAACCAGGGCGCGACTCCCAAGGCGACCTTTGGCTTGCAAATGCATTGGGTGGGATCTTCGCCCGTCTTGCGAATGCGCGGCACAACTAGAATCGGCCGACGACTGACGGCGACATTTGGGATTTTGAAAATCGAGTGGCTCATCAGTTGGGACCTCCCTTGCGGATGGACGCGGATGCCTCACTGCGATGGAAATTCAAATTTTTATGGCGTGGAGCGAGGGTGCCCGCCTCTCTTCCGCTCTTGTCTCACAGTCCTCCTGTAGCTTCGACCCCTAATTTACCAACTACGGGATCTGGTTGTCACTGAGATTAGTCCCCTCTTCGAAACTTTCTCACTGTGGAGTTGATGAGCCTTTGGAGTTTCTGGCCCTTTTGGTCCATTTGAAGAGTTTGGGATCATTCGAGAGTAGCTTGTGGTTCTGTTGGAGAATTTGGATGGTGTTGTGGTTTCAGAGGGTCTGTGGATGGAGGTTTTCGTTTCAGGGGGAGAAGGGCAAACAGAATGCGGTCATTGGTGAGACGGGAGAAGCCTCTTTGCTTTTGTATTGGTTGGAATTGGAGAAGAGTTGTAGGTGGTTTGTTGATGAGTGTTCGTTGTTGAGTGTGTTTGAGAGGCTGACGTTCTGTCGAATTCTATCGTATTGTATTAGTGGAATCGAAGTAGTTGGTTCTTGAAAGCATTCGTCTTTGTGTATTATGGTTTTTATTTATGTTGCTAGGGTGAAGCTGAGTGAGATAGGAATGATGAGAGAGAGAGAGAGAGAGTGATTGCTGCGAATTTGTAGAAGGCTCCTCTTTTTATTTTTCTTTGTTTGAATTCTCAAAATATTTGAAATCGAAAATGCGATCTAAACTGGACATCTTGGTCAAGATTCGCATTTGTTTCAAATCTTCAAGATTCGTTTGGTTTGGTGTACTCGCTGCCTTTCTCTGACGTTCACGTCTTCTTATTCGGTTATTTTGAATTTTGAATTTTCCTCTCAAGTCAATGGTTACAGTATTTTGTTATGAACCAATCCTTCATCTGCTACTTGTTGACGAAGAGCTAGGATTGTGTGTGATGATTGCATTTGCGCTAATCCGATGCTGTCATAGTCGGCACTTGAATCTCGAGGGTTTGAATTCGACTTTGGCGCTTTTTCCACTTTCTATTTCCGGCTCTTGATTGACCAAGGCTTTCCATATCATATGTCGTTGTGAATGGCAGGTCGCGGTAATTGTTTTGTAACTGCCGATTGAGAAGGTTTCTGGGAGTACGGGCCTTTCTACACCCTTCAGAACTCATCCGTGCAGGTGAACGGGGAAATTAGATTCCCTTTTCTGGTTTTTGCCTATGGTGCAGGAGCCAATTTCCGAATGGATGGTCAGGTATATGTGCCCCAAATTATCATCCAGATTATGTTTGCCATCGTAAATGTTTCTCCACAGCTTGGGGCATTTGACGCGCTTTCCTTAGCAGCTGGATTTGCCATTGTTGAGGAGCAGGGTCTTAGATGCAGTCAAAGTCACAGTAATTCAAGTTAAGATTATTGCGAAATTTAGTGCTTGCCGACAGACTTGAAACCATTCTGCTCTTATTTCAATAGAGAAAGCGGTTAGTTTTGCTGTAGGAGAGGTTTAAGTGTAATGTGGTCTAGTTAGGGTGACATGTATGTAGTTCTGAGAGCAAGTGCTTCTCAAGTCTGTCTGTCTACCTGCCTGAATCATATGTTAGGAACCCAGGAATTGAAGATGCGTTGAGAATCAGAACATTTTCGCCTTGGAGCTTGGTTTAGGGTTTTGCTACTGGTGAGACATTAGTAGTAACACGCACTCATTCATTTGCGTGAACACGGATGCTAGGATATTTACGAATGATTGTGTTGAAAGTGTGGCAGATGGAAGAAGGTATTAGGCGATGCAACCAATGCGGTAGAGTTTGCGACTTTTGATTACCCTTGTAAGATGCTCCTACTTTGACAGCCATTGCGTGTCTGGGAAGCTCCTCTTTTCTCGAAATGTACCTCTCGCTGATACTTCTGTATTCGTACGCTGACGTAAGTTCCGTCCCGCGATCACTGTTTGAGTCGAAGTTCAGAATACTACCAACTCTTGCTTGCTATGTTCACGAGTCTCTGAGAGTAAAACGAACCCCTTACCATGGGTTGTGCGTGGCAGCTCATATACAAGATGATCCTGGAGCACTATGTTCAGGGCAGTGAATTCTATTGTGCTGTAACTTGTGTAACTTCTCGAGGTTCCGCATGGCAGGCGGAATAAGTGAGAACGAAAAGGACGTCTCGTGCAGATTGTGCGAATGGTAAGAAAGGCGGAGAAGCTAGTGTGTTGTCACATGGAAGAAATTAGAAAGTTTACATCACGACATTGTGGCCATGCTATGGTACTTGTTGGGAAGTCCATGGGCTCAAGGTACATCTGAATCGAGATATTATTCATCTAATTAATCTAAGCATGGCAAGATGATTGTCCGTCATAAATCCTCTGAAGCCTGCACTTGATTTTGTGATTACCTTTGAGACGTCCTTACGCAAGAATGTAGTTGTTTGGTTTGGTTTACGGGGAGCTAATAGCGCTCTTCGTGATCAAGCTTCGCTTGAGCTTGAAGCCCCGGTCTTATTTGTATAGGTACAGCAAAGTGCATTGATGATAAGCTTTTCAAGCAGCTGCTTCGATTGTCTTCTCTTCAAGATGGGCGGCTCCTTCAGTTGATGTCGACATTATTTTGTGCTCGAATCATGGAACGTCGTGGATGCGTTCAATTCGCCTGCATGCGAGGAAGGGTTTGCAGGGTAAGGTTGTAACTGTGTTCGACGTTTGCCATGGCTCCTGGGTCCAGTCGCCAGCCGCTCAACGCCATGAAGGACAAGGATGGAGGTCCGAGAGAAAAGAACTCCCAAGAAGCTGAAACTTCTGGTGTCTTGGGCCTGCTGACAAGTGTGGACGTGAACCGAATGCACGTTGATTCGAACCAGCAATCATGGCCTGCACTGAGCAAGAGCATTTTACCCCCTCCGAAGAAACGCCATCATCCTGCCAATCAAAATGCAGCCGGTCAACCGGCACCCAAGGTTATATACATGGACTGCAAGGAGAATAAGAGTGACAAAGGTGGGAGCCTTACCTCAAGGATATCATCGCTGAGCCCTGGTACCAAGCGCAAGATGCTGGGCTATGCAGCTGACGGTAATGTCTGGCCGTTTTTCTCTTTCATTTTGCATGCTCAGTCAGAATGAATTTGAGAAATGCCAGCTAGGAAACTGTTTGCTTGATTGGTAGTTCGAATTTTCAGATTGTTAGAGTTCAGCACATCTCGTACCTCAAGGATTAATAAAGTGAAACACATAACCACAATTACAAGTATACGAGAACGTTTGTGCTCTACACGATGATCTGACATTTCTCGTATGATGACCTTCAACAAACAATTCCAGTATCCCATTCATGTAATCTGATATTGAGTTTGTTTTGCAGGCTCTATTCCCCCTCTTCCACCACGCCAGAAGCGTGTCAAGAAATTCTCTAAACTTACTAATGGAGAAGGTAAGCTGTGCACAATGTTTGCACGTTCAGCAGAGCCTAGTGGACTTCTTGGAGATCTGAAGCCAGGTATTATGAGACAACAAACAAGAACACGGACAGAAATTCATGCCTTACTAAGCGCTGTAGTTGGTGATCTCCTACAGAGGGACAGTCTATCAGTAGCCGATGGTCTTTGTTACGAAATACAAGTGAATGATAAGTTTTCAGTCCAATTGGAAGAGCCACCTATTGAATGCAGTGATTTGAATAGGTGGACTGAAGAGACTTCAGACCAGCCCACAGAGTCATCTTTGCAAGATTCGCAGGATGGCAACACTGATTCACCTAAAATGAGTGGTCACAGCAATACGGAAAAGAACAGTAGGTTCGCAGATGCCGTTGATGGCCGCTTTGATGTGGGGTTGCGTAAATGCAAAGGCGTGATAAACACTAGTGAAAGAACGTCTGGGTTTGTACCGTTCCAAAGGAATGGACAGCATGCCTGCAATCGGAATGTACCTGTTCTGCTAGCAGACTCGAGATCACGATCACACATACCTCCTGTTGCCCAAAGAGATGAGATAAGTCACAGTCAGCAAGTCCAGTTGCCTGTGACCATGAAGCAAGAGCGTGATATAACGCTCTTTCATTCAAGAGCAGGGCGTCTGAGTGAGGCTTTCGAATGTAAGCAAGAGGGTCTTGAGGGGGATCCATATGAGTATCCTATCGACCTCTCTACATTGAGTGAAGATGCTGGTTCTCTAAGGCATGAAGATGCACAACGACTGGAATCTCAATTACTGATGCCAGTTTCAGGTACATGAAACCGATTCTTAATCGCTCATTGCTAATGTTCTTGGACAATGAGTTCTCCATTTGTTGATTTTTTGCATGGATGTCAGATGTAACAGTACTCCAGGCAACAACCTGATAATTATACTTTTCTGTTGCTTCCCATGTACTATCTCGGAAGTCGAGTAGTACTTTGGAAGTACTTGGTGTACTTTGGAAGTACTCCGTATTTGGAAGTGGAACATTACACTTAAATAATGTTATCCACCCGCAAAGTCCTCTGCTTACCAGTGAATTGAAGAGCTGCGTGCGTTTCATTTGTATTTCCGTCAACTAATTGTCCTCCAGGCAACAGGCAGCTCAATTTCTTGAAAGCAGCTGCACAGCCGTAGGGTAGATACTTTGGATATTAAGGACGGGAGTGAGGTTTTGATAACTTTCCTAACCACATTAGTGGGTTTACACAGGTGCTAATGTTGCAACATGCTGGCTGGAGCTTCTTAGCCTGGATGTCAAAGGTCGTCTTGCTGGTGAGTACCAGACCTTAAGATACTTAAATTTTTCTTTGCTGCTTTACTCTTTGGATCCTGTCATAGTTCCCCAAATGCATGAGGTTTCTGAGTGTGCGAAAGCGCTCTTCGGACGAACTTTATCCCGTGCTATACCCGACGTGGTTGGAATCGCAGCACTAAAGAGAAGCAAGCGAAGGGTTGGAAGTGTTATTGAATCGGGCGAACTGGACCTGGATGCACCTTTGGTCCCTGGTTCTGCTACCTCGCTGCCAACCCTCAACCACCCCGCAGATGGGCAGTCACCTGTGGATAGCTGGAGAAAAGTTTTCGAATCTATGGACAGGGCCCTTACCCTAGAAGGACAGAAACTGGTTCGCCCCTCTGTCACTTACTGAACAATTGTTTGAGTCCTTTGCTTCCATTGTCGAGGATCTTTTAGCGCGTAGCAATAATATTTCACTTTTCTATTCCTAATTATATCGGTTTACATTTTTGCCATCTTTCTTGTCCGTCTTCTGATTTGAATATCTTAACTTTGTAGTTGCCTATTCACTTTTGTATATTTATAGATTCATTGAAGAAAGACTCCTTGCCTGAATTAGAGGTTCTGTGAATTATTATTGCACCATGTCAATCTTCCAAATAGAGGCCGTATATTGTTATTTGGTGACCTAGTTATCACACGTCCTTAATGAATTATGTGCTGTATGCGTCCCCCAATTTGTTTTCGGTACGGAATGCATGATGCTATTGTATTCCTGCAGAAGAGCTGGCTCCAGCAGATTCACGTGATGCAAGGCGATTGCCAAAGGGACATGACTTTATCTTCGAGCATTAGACCAACATCGTTCAGGTCCGTGGTGTTCATATACGATTGTTAGTATTTCATGTACCGTCTTGTGCCAGGTTGAAATGTAAATTAACCAGAGACATACCTTGTTTAACCCCAAACATACAGGTACCAAGATGCCTGGTTACAGAGATTTTTAACTTTGAAGCGCAGCCCTTTGTTTATTTCTTTTATATGTTCATCTCAGATGTCGGCTTCCGAAGCATAGGATGATGCCATCTCATTTTGGCGGTTTCTTACATACCGTCCTTACATCTTTCTCATTTCACGAGAGCTCTAACACATGGGGTTGCAAGTAACCGACGGAGTTGTCACTTAAGTCATATTTCATTCTGGTGTTGGTAGTCGATAATTATTTGCGAGGTGTTACTTGTGCAGTGAGCTACCTCCGCCAAGGACTCAAGATGTTCAGAATGTGGCCGTTCCCCTGGCTACAGCTTCCAAGATGTCTACTGCGAGCTTCACCTCACAAATAGCTGATTATAGTAAGGACTTCATCACTTAGCCTAGCAACCACGCTTTTGACATGTATCATTATCCTTAATAGCTTAATATCATTCAGCTTTGTTCTGTTTACACCTTGATTCGGGAACAAGCTTTATTTGTTAGCTTTGTTTCCTGCATGTGTAGACGTGCAACTGGCGACAGTCTAGTCGCCACTGATTTTAGATCCTCACTGCTGATAGATTTGACTAACTACGAGGTAAAGACCGCGGCGGCTTTTTTTCTAGCTGACGGAAGTGACAACTGCTGAGGCCTCACCGGTAGGCCCGAGCTGAGCAATTTCTTGAATGTATTCAGTATACTGAAATAATCTTGATGCTGAATATCAATCTAAGAGTACCAAGTTTACAGGGGTGTGTCGTTCTCTCATGGTAATGCAACTTGGATCTTTGTAAGGGGAACTTGCACTACGCATTTGCCTATGGAAATTGCAGGCTCAGTATTTACCGGTTTAGTTTCTCCTGTCTGAGTTGACCTGGCCCGAGCAGCATGTTACCGACAACTGAAATTGAAGATTTCAACGTCGTATACCAGGACCACAGTTCTGTGTTTCAATTCATGTGAGTACCAGTTGTAAATACTCGCAGGCTTTTTGTTCACTTGATATTCGATAACACCGTAAGTTCATTCCAGGATTTTTAAAGACGTGGAGTTGTACCTGCAGTTCGGAGGGAAGAATTCTGTTACCGTGGTAGTAGTAAGCATTTTGACAATCCCTAACCATTGACAGTTTTTTAGTTGAACCAATCGCAAGAGCTTCATCGAATAAGCATGTGAGCATTGTTCTCATTTTTAAATTGTCTTAAATTGTCTGGTTCGTGTAAGCCATGAAAGAGGATCTAAATTGGCTAAGATAGTCTCTTTATTATACTGTATTGCATGTTTGTTTTAAACACCGTTTGATGAACCTATGAATTTTCAAGTTGCTGGTTATTGGTGTCACAAATGGACCCGTGGTTCTCATGCTTAGACTATGTACACTTGAGACGAGAATTTGGTGGTTTGGTAAGGTAACAGGTCCAGAAATCGTGCACCTAAGAGCTGAAACTGAATTTTGGGAAGGCAAATCTTCTTGAAATATTTTTCAGTAAATTTTCCTTGAAACAGAAGTGGACTTGGCATCTAACCTAAGTCGTTTTATATTTTTTGGAGCTTTTTGAAATTAGTTATGATATTTTGAAGTTGAATTGGCATAGGGCTCCAAAATCGTCCACCCCTGAAATGGACACTGTTTGTACATCACTGAAGGCTATGTAAAAATAGCATGTACAAATTGTGTACATATTAAAAGTGGGCGGTTCTTAATGCCTGAACTATTCTCGAGCCTATTACCTTATGCAAGTCACAATCAATAAGAGTAGTTAGTTTATATTTTGGAGTGGCACTTGCTACACAACAACACTCAAAACTGTATCTAGTTTCACCTACATTGGGGTCAGATGCATTAGACTCCATACAAAATCATTTCTTTTTAAGTTGAATATTCTTTCATTAACTCAATTTAGAATTTTTGGAATTTCATTTCACAAGATTTGGAATATTTTGTGACCTTTAGTATGGTCCTCATAGCTTTATTGCAATACTCAAGTCTTTATTGAATCTTGTGTGACTTTTAGCACTAGGGTCCTTCTGGCTTAGGGTTAAGTTTCAATCCCTTTCAATGAATACAATCTTTCTTTAACCTCTAAAGTTCTATGACTATGTTTTTACCGAAAACGCTCAAGAACTGCCATTTTTAGTACAAATATCAAATTTTTGAAAAAAATCTTTTTTTGACACATGTAATTGTAAGATCTTGTAGTATGCTGACTTGAGAACATGTGGTAAAAATTTCAGAAATTTCCACCGTGTAGATTGCAAGATATAAGCATTCAAAATCATTGAAATTGTTTTTTTGACCCTGTGAAAAATCGGGCAGCTGCACTTCAGGAGCTCACTTTTTTCTGAAAAAATGTCTAAAATGGTTGTTCTTCTTTGGATTCTTTTTCCTAGACAAGTTGACTATATGCTTAAAAATTTCAGATCATTTGGAATTGTACAACATATAAGAAAAAAATAGTAAGTAGAATGAAGTAGAGAATGATTCAAAATACAAAATTATTAAGAATTTAGATATGGAATTGGAAAATGCCAATCCCAATGGTTGAGATGTTGTAATAAACAAACTACATCCTATGATTTATTTTTTTCGAAAAATATTGAAAGTTGAGTAAGATAAAGGACTTCAAAGTTTATTTTAGAGTAGAGACTCCATAATTGCCCCCAAACTAAAACTCTTCATAACTTTTGACTCATTGGTCAAAATGGAATGATTAAAAGCTTTCCATGTATATATAACTCTAGAAAATCAATTTCAGATTTTTGTTTTTGAAAAAAGTGGTTTTCTCTGATCTGCCCGAACTGCCTGACCGAAGAAAAAAAGTAACATATTAGACCATAACTTTTGACTTGTATTTCCAGATGTCATGAAATTTAGTGCATGTGAAAGATAATCTTTGCGCACAAATTCTATTAAAATATTAGCCAACAATATAAAAATCTCCAATCACATGTACTTGTCCAAAATTTCTATATTGCCAAAAAATGCATGCTAGTCCTTTAGGGGTTAAGTGGGAAAAAATGACTAAGCTTAGTAAGTTTATATAATCCATTAATTTTTTGCATTTCTAAAGCAATTATTTTTTTATGTATATTATTTTTAATTTTTCACCAAGTATTTTTTAGGATATCATTTTTATTTATTAATATTTTCTACACTATTCAATTATGCCACATTATAACTTCTGAAAATTTAATTACATGACATATTTAATTATATTTTGAATTATTTTTTAATGAATTTGACCCAAGCGTAGGATAATTGATTTTTTAAGTACTATAAATTTTTGTTGTTGATGAATATTTTTACCAACTATGTTTTGGGAGATCTTCCTCTTGGATAATATTGATATTTATGCTCTTGGTAAGGATATTTATTTATTTTAATTTATATTAAATAATTTTTTTAATTTATAATAAATCAAATATAATTAAATTTAAAAAACTAAAAATTTGTAAGGATTTAATGGTGATGCAATTTCACCTACAAAATGAGGTCTAAATCATCTCCAATCATTAGAAAAATTTCAGCCTCTAAAGAAATTGCAAGTTTGGGATGGTAGTAGTGCAATTAGAGAAAAAATGATGATTTGAAAATAAATAAATAAATTCCTAAAAATTGATGTGGCACTATTAGTGCCCCATTAGCGCCATGTTTGATCAACTATTTTCTAACTATTCTTTTACTTTTAAAAAAAAATTAATTATTTTTATTTTTTATTTTTTTGTATTTGCACCACGAGGGTGCCGAAAATGAATAGTTGGTGGCCCTTTTGCAAGGGTCAGATTTTTTCTAATGGCTCAAAAATGCATGATCAAGGGAGTACTATTTGTATGAATATGAAAGATATAAAATAATGTATTTTTGAATGCCCTTTGGTAAGAACATGCCCACCTATATGGGAATAGACCACATAAGTTTTAGCTCTAGATTGTGAATTTAAAGTGCTCTATTGTACTCAAAACCTAAAAAATTAAAAATGTGACAAATTAGCAAAATTGAGTTTAAATATGAAATGATTTTAAATTTTCAAAAAGGATACAATTACAATAAAGACATTCACAAGCTAAAAACATTTCAAGTTCATTAGGGTCATACTTCAAAAGTTACAAGTAGAAGACAAAACCAGCTTAGCAAAATGCTAACCAAAATGACCAATCTTTTTTGCAACTACCCTTGTACACTACACTAAATTATTCTAAATGCCCTATGCAAAATGATGTTTTTCAGTCTTACAAAGATCCTTTGATGGTTTTAAATTTGGAACCAAAATATCAACCATGGATGATCAAACTTGGAATATTTCATTTCATATTTGGAATCAATGATTCCTAAAGAGTTGAAAGAGATCTTCAAGTAGAAAATTAATTATTTAGCGGGTGATTTTTTACATTTATTCCTATGTTCTTTATAAAAAAATTACATAATTCTAGCACTGATATTTATTTTAGAGATGGTTTATCTGAATTGAATAAAGAGATTCCTCTGGATGTTGGATAAATCAATCAATCTTCTTTCCCTTGATGTCTCCATTCTCTTTGTTAGAATTGGCATCAAGTCAACAAAAAACAAAAACAAAAAACAATATCCCTATTGGAAGGTGATCATCAACAATTGTGCTCATGTAGAAGAAGCCTTAGTAAAATTTGTGTAATATGTATTGTGCTAATGACTCTTGTTGTTTTTCCCTTAGTAATAGTATAAAATACAAAGTAAGAACTATGGACATGAACGCCAAGGAGCGCTTCTTGATACACATATTTTAAACACTTTGAAAATTCATAGTTTTATTTATTTGGTATTTAAATTATGCATAAGAAAAGAACCTAAAATGCTCTTTTGACTTCCAACAAGATTTGAGAATACATTAGGCAATTCAATAATTATAGAAAGAATTATAAATTCTTTATTCAAATGCAATTGGGTGTTCTTTCATTAGGATAATTTTATGTTAGGATCCAACCCCAATTCCAAGTTGGTCCAATTTACATATACTTGTAGAATCTCTCTTAGTGCATGGTGTTGGAACTTAATCACTAAAAGAGGATTATGCATTAAGAGAGTCCACAAACCACGTGCCTTGAATCTACAGGACTATATGTCTTTTTGTCTTAAATGAGGCGCATGCCACCTACTATCTCCAAATTCTCTTACTATATATTATGCACTAAGAGAATATGCAATAAGAAAAGGTCTACCTATACATGATCAATTCAAATTAGGTCCAAGTGGGAAAATTGGGTCAAGGATATATGGCCATCCAATTTTTAGTCCAAATCAAATTTTTTGGCACCAAAATACTACCACAAAAGTGACAATATAGCGTAAAAGAAAAGTGGTTTGGCTATCAATACAAAACCTTTAGGCTTGATTGATGTCCCAATTTGAGGATCTAGCCCATAAACAACGAGGATGACGTTTTTTGGATGATGAATGATAAAGAATTTCTTTATGTAGGATAAAAATGCAACTATTCAACCTCCAAATTTTGTGTGGAAAGGAAAGATCTTCTACAATAGATTGTCTTCCAATGAATGCTTTTTCATTTTTTTAAGCCAACAATTCACATGGTACCCAAAGAAACGATTTCCATGGTGACCGGCATGTTATTTAACTCTGGAGTGCTCCAATGTCCAATTTTTGGACGATGAACAAATTTGTATTCTTGTTGCTTTTTTGTTGCTTCTTGGATGAAAGTCATCCTAATTTGTGGAGATAATTTATCAAATTCTTGTCCTATCTATTGGTTGGATTTGGTGTTATTAGAGTACATATTTTTTTTAATTACAAATGTGGAAGTATATCAAGTGGTTGACTAAGCCAAAATTGCATTGACTCTAGTTCAAAACTAGATTTGCAAAAATGAAGTTATAGATGTAAAGAACACCGAAAAATTTCAAAAAATCACCATGCCAAGAGGACCTCCTTGCAAATCCATTTCAACAAGTTTAACTCAAAAAATGATAATATTTTGCTTGTAATCACATTTTGAAGGAATTAAAAAATTTCCCTTTCAGAATTCATAAAAGAATATTGTTGATAGCATTGGTAAGTCTAACTGCTATGGATGAAATCTAAAATTTAAAATTTACAACTTTCATTTGTATCTCAATTCCAAAATATTCTTCCAAATAGTACTTTATTATGATTTCTCCAAAATCGTCAATTTTGGAGAAGACTCTGAACATTTAGGGGTTAAAGGCTAGGCACTCTTAATGGTTGAATTTGGTGGTATTGAAATTGGGTCAAGAATTGAACCCTAATGTAATATAGAGTGGCCTTTATTAGAGTATGCAGCTTGGTCAAGAAGCCTCACCCAAGTGGCGAGGGTTTTGGAAACAGACGCCGGTGTTGGCCCAGATATTTGGAATTGTTAATGCCAGGCAAGGTACTCAACAAGCTCATGTCAACGTTAGCTTGCTTCTTCCGGAGTTCCAACCTGACGAAGTCGCACAAATTCTCGAGCTTGACATTGCCATCTTCCAGAGTCCTCACTCAGATACTTAGACTGAAGAGCCCAGAAGCTCCTTCTTGCATCTCATCTTTAGGTGTACACATTTGGGAATACAAACAAAGGATCGCAATGACACGCCCGAAGCGAGCAGCAGCAGCGACAGCAGCAGCAGCAGCAGCAACAACACCACCACCGCCGAAGAGGAGTAGAAAGAATCAAAAGGAGGCAGACAAGAAGGATGAAGAGCCCCCCAAACGGAGTCGCAGAAACAGTAAAGCGGAGCCTGAGGAACCGAAGGTGGAGGAAGAGGCGCCTGCACCTCGTGTGGCGAAGTCGAGCCGCAGCAGTTCCGGAAACTCGGAGTCGCCTCTTCTGGTTTTTGCACATGGTGCAGGGGCCAATTCTTCTCACGAATTTATGGTCAGGTATGTAGGTGTGGATAGCAATGTGCCGTTCAGATTATGTTTTTCAGTGTACTTGATTTCTGCACAGGTTTAGTATGTTGCTATTGTTGAATAGGAGCAGAATCGTTGATGTAGCTGAAGGCACAGTAATTCCAGTTACGATTATTGTGAAGCTTGGTGGAGGACGTCAGCCTTGCAAGCATTCTGTTTTTGTTGCAGTTGAGAATGGGGTTAGTGTTTGCATTTCGACTGCGAGAGAGATTCTCAAATGTTGTCTAGTTAGGGTGCCGTGTGTGTAGCTCGCAAAGCAAGTTGTGACGCAAGGCTGTCTGACTGACTGAATCGAGTGTTAAGGGACTGAGGAATTGAAGATGCGTTGAGAATCAGAACATGATCTCCTCGGAGCTTGGTTTAGGGTTTAGCTACCTTTGAGACGACAGTAATAGCGTCATGACCCACTTGCTCATTTGCGTGAACACCGAAGCTAGGTTTTTTACGAAATGAGTATGTTGAATGTGTGGCAGATGGAAGAAACTGTTAGGCGAGGCGACCAAAGCCGTGGAGGTTGTGACTTTTGATTATCCTTGTAAGATGCTTCAACTTGGACAGCCATTGCATGTCTGGGAAGCTCCTTTTTGTCGAGTCGAAAATAGATCCCTTGAAATTGAAACCTCTTTATTCGTATGTTTAGTTTGTTTAAGTCCCGTGAACAGTGTTTGAACTGAAGCTCAGAATAATAGCTATTCTTACTCGCTATGCTGACAAGTTTCTTCACTTTTCGTTTTACGTAGCAGCTCATATTCAAGGTGATCCTGGAGCACTGTGTGTATGGTAGTGAATTCTTTTGTAGTGTAACTTCTGCAAGTTCTCGAGGTTCCACATAGCAGGCGGAATAAGTGAGAACGACGAGGTTGTATTGTGCAGATTGTGCGAATGGTAAGAAAGGCGCCCCTCCAAAGGCGGAGAAGCTAGTGGGTAGTCATGTGGAAGAAATTAGAAAGGCTACCTCACGACATTCTGGGCATCCTTTGGTTCTTGTTGGGAAGTCAATGGGCTCAAGGTACTTCCGAGTTCCGCTAGTGTTCATCTGAAATTGGCAGGTGTCTTATTTCAAGTGCATTTTAGAGGTTGAGTCTATCATCATGCTGCGGGTGGTTTAGGGTTTAGGCTTCGACTTCGAATATCCTCCTCGTTTCACTGTTACTTCGTTAGATGTTTCAGTTTCTGCGATCCTTACTAACCCCTTCATTGCAACTACGAATAGGGTGAGCTGCATGGTAGCGGGTCTTGAAGACACGGAAGTCGCTGCTGTGGTTTGCCTTGGTTATCCTCTCAAGGTATCTGTTTCTTACACTTGAAAGGCTACAAGTGATACTGTGTTTTATCCCCCAGACAAGAAATGTAATTGGAATGCTTTGTTTTGTGTGCAGGGAGCTAATGGCGCTCTTCGTGATCAAACTTTGTTGGAGCTCCAAGCCCCGGTCTTGTTTGTTCAGGTACAGTCTAATGCATTGATAATGGTTTCGTAAAGCGAAGGTCCAACGACGTGATCTTTTTTTTTCACATTGTTTTTTCGATGGTTGTATTGTGTTGCAGGGCAGTAAAGACTCAATGTGCCCTTTAACCGAGCTTGAGAAGGTAAGGAAAAAGTTGACCGTAATGAATGAAGTGCATGTGGTCGAGGGTGGAGACCACTCTATAAAGATAAGTAAACGTGCCAGTGGTATGAGCCAAGAGGAATCGGATCACATCGCACTTGATCGTATCAGTGCATTTATCGTCAAGGCCCTTACCAACACCAAGTAAGGCTGGTTGCGAATACTTGATTTTCGTGATTGGCAATCCTGCAAATGCCCCAAGGACATTGTACTGTACACTACTTCCAAAGTGAGCGTAGACATTTTGTTGGCAAGAAATGATGACAGAGCAGGTGAGCAAGAGAAGGATTTCATTAAGCCGAAAGTACTTTCCGGGAGGTCAGCAAAGTATTGAACAGTTGAGCAGCAAACAGTAGTGGGGCAGTTTGAGACGGAAGGCGACAAGGAGGACAGCATTGTCTTGAGTAACTGAAAGCGGTAGTTTTTGAGACTTTTACAGCATGAATGCTGACAAGTAGGTGACCTGTCAATCGTCTTTTGGCAGTGTTGTATAATGAAATGGGCAGACAAGCTGCACATTTTGTTTGCTATGTCGATGTAACTGGCGTGTTTTAAACAGTAAATGGGCACAATTTTTTACCTCACGACTTCCCTCTGTCTCTACTAGAGATTAATTGTCATATCAGCATTGTGATTGACTTGGGAGCAGAAGTGAAATCTCGTGGACTTTGCGTTTCAGGTGAAAGGGAACTAAAAACGCAGCTCACTAGGGATAATAAGTTGGCCTTGGTGTTGACAGTGAGCTTGTGTCTCTCGAGAGTTCGAAGATTGAGTGATATGTGAGACATTTAATAAAGTGACCATGATCAGTGAAAGGGATCCAGAACCTGGAGTCAACGAACCCAACTTTCAAAGTCAAGGGAATCTAATCCCTCCTAAAAGCTTAAAAGCTTAAAAGTATTACATGCATTCCACTACGTGTAAATGGCAACGTACAAAAGGATGCTACAGAATAATATGTACTGCTGCATGAATGTCCAATGAACACACACAAACAACAGTACGTACCTTCTTTTGTGACCCGCTTTAGGATTTCCGAAGCTTCGTGAATTCGGATGCATAAGTCTGGAATCATAAGCTAATAAGGACGTGACGCTACTCTTGTAGGGACTGTGCTGGTAACCTACACAGCTCAGAGAGAGTGACAGGTCTAATAAGAACTGTTTTGACAGAAGAGACGATGGCATTATTGTGTTTCGATTTTCTTCTCAGTGACCGAAGAATTCCATCAATTTAGCAAGGGAGAGGATGAATACTTCAATAGGCGTTTTCGGAGGGAGTTAAAGCATTGATGCATGCTTTGGCGGTTGACATCTATTGTGGGCGTGATCCCCGAGGTGGACCAAGTGTTGGCTTGCTGTGTAGGAGCACTCATGCACCCTGTTTCTGTTCTTAAGCGGTAACGTTAGTTGCATTCTCGGATCGGTGCTGAAGAAGACCTAGACGCCACATGGCTTCGTCCTCGGTAATGTTCTGGCTCCAAATTTGCTTTTGGGTTTTGCAAATTGTCTTGTTCTTGTAAGGGTTTCAGATTATGCGTAGTAGCTTGGCATACCTGGAGGTTTTTAGGGTTGTGAGTCTGTTTGAATATCGCATCCCATATCTGTGCGTTGTTTTCTCGACGGGGATTGTGGTAGGAGGATCGAATTCCGTCATTGACCTCAACATTAGAAATTGTGTCGGTTTTAGGGTTTAGGGTCCCATTGCAAGACCTGGGAGGAGCACGCAACACAAATTTCTAATCCAATTTGAACCCGCATAACTATTGCTTACGGTGTTGTTTAACGAATGCATACATTGGTGTGTTGGATTCCCCTTTCAATCCGTAACGAGCGTCAATAAGTATTTGATCAACTATGCTTAGTGCAATATGTGTCGGTTTACGATTCTCCCACCTTACGCTATGTAATTTTTGGTAATGGCAACAACAGGAGGAGTCCGTGGCGGACAGTGTCGACGAGCTTCCCGTGGAGATCATCGAGCGCGTGCTCTCGTTCCTGTCCGTCCCCGAGCTTTGCCGATTGCGTTCCGTTTGCAAGAGCTGGCTGGAGCTTCTCTCCAAACCCAGTTTCCACGACCTCTACGACCTCAACCCCAAGAGAAAGCACGACGCCTTCCTCTTCCTCACTCGCGACTTGGACTGCGACGGCTGGAGCGTCGTGGACCCCATTTTCCGCCGTACCGTGAGCTTCCTGGACTTGGAGACACAACGATGGCATTCCATCGACGCCGGGGAGTCTTCCCTCAACGAAGAGGACTTCGAAACGCAGCTCTCCGCCATGGACGACGGCCTCATCTGCGAGTTGAGCACCTTGCGCGGCAGCGACGACGACTTGGCGCTCACGATCTCCGACCCAGTGGCCCAAACCAGAACAACATTGCCCGCTCCCCCAGAAATTTTCTGCCTGGGCACGTACCTCCCCATCCTCCTCCCGGCCGTCGACTCCCCCGCACGCAGCTTCAAAGTCTTCCTCGTTAACAACCCCCGGGAATTTGGAACTCTAACCCTAACGAGAGTGCACGTCTTTGAGCCTGCCCGCAATGAATGGAAAGCGCTTCGCAGCCCGCCCAAGGAGTTCGAGGAGGCGATTGCAGGCTCAGCTGTGATGGTAGCCCAAGTGCTGTACATTGTTTTCCGGGACATTCTGAGGCGCCAGTTTGTGCTCCTCGGTTACGATCTCCAAAACAATACATGGACTGAGCTTCGGCGCATGAGCTTCCCGAGAAAGCTTCGCCATCCGCAACTGGTGGCCAGGGGGAGCCGCTTGTTCATGAACGCTTGGTCGGATGGAACAAACCTCCCGTGCTTTGAGGTTTTGGAGGTTGTGGTTGCGCAGAATGTCTGTTGCAGAACGGTGGTGCAATTCACCATTGCGCAGCTTCATGAGCTCTTCGGGGAACAGGATTCCGAGTTTGATATTGCGTACGGAGTGCCGTGTGTGGACTCCGGAGGGGGGTGCACCGCGGTGGTGTTGATGTCGTCGTTGTCCGGGAAACTGATCTCGTATGAACTGCAAAGCAAAGCAGTGAGCGTGTTGCCGACGAATCCGTTGATTCAAGGCTGCTGGGAGCAGAGTTTCCCGGCTTATGACATTTTTCGAGGGAAGAACATGAACCTCAGTTTGCGGAACTTGTTGTCACAAGCAGGTGGTGTGAGCGTGAGCCTTTCATAACAGATAGCCGAGATGACTACAAACGTGTTCTTAAGACTGCTGTTGTGAGTCGGCCATCACTGATTCCTTAGTTTGTGCCAAGTGCGCACTTTGACAATTCTTGCAGATGATTGGGGGGGATCGGGGGGAGTCACAGTAGATTTCAGTGAACTCGTTGAATTCTACACTTCGTCCCTGCTCTCTTGGCACAAAAAATGGAGGGTTAGGTGGCAAGCTGTAGTTGATATTCCAACTTCTTTGTCTCCCTTTCTAACTCCAGTGCTTGGGATTCAGCTAGTTCATTGGAAGCGCCAACAAGAGGTCTTTGAAGCGACCACAGAGGAAAGGGAAGCTCCAATGTGCGAGACACTCCCTCTTGTTTCGGTATTAGGTGGCAACAATTGCAACACGGTTACATGTAGATTGAGTTCGATGGACGTGTGTCTTGATCTCCCACGATCCCCTTTGTACAGTTCAGTGGGCTTTCTTGCAAATGGAGCATTTGCATAGTTGATATTGCATGTCAAGATTGCAATAGGTTGCATGCAGATTTAGTTTCACAGTGTGTTCTTCAACACTGACCCTTGTACGTGCCATTCAAATTTTCTGAAGATTGGCCAGGATAAAATTTTGTACTTGCTGGTTTCAATCTGTCATTGAATTGGACTATCAGAACATTGCCAAAACTGCTGGGGTCCCTGCAGATTTCTGTTGCATATGGAGCTGTGAATGTGAAAAATAAGACACTTCATACTATCTTCCCTTTCAAATATCTTGTCTTCAAACATCCACCGAAGCAAAGAATTGAGGCCTTGCGCTGTTTGCATGAGTGGAGCATGAATCATTCTCGCTAGAGGTCTGTCATCGTTTTCTACTTCAATTGTCACTTCCACTAGCTTCTAAACTTTGATATGGGATCTCGGAGAAACAGACTCTTACTGTCTGCCAACCTCAAACAGAGGTCACAGTCCTTTAAAATATGAAAGAACCAATTCGGGTGATCTTGCTACAAAATCTAGGTGACCATGAAAGCTTATCCACTTCTTGACATAGAATTGGAAGTTAATTTTTCTTCCATATCTAGTTGTGGTCATTTCCTTCTTGACCAAATTGTATAAAGTGAAATTGGACCAGTGAACTCTTTTACACCAACCACAATGCAGAAACGGCCTAGCCTATGGCCATTAGTCATGCCCATGGCCCTCACTACAGAGACTTTTGGAGTGCCACAAGTGAAGATGCTCTTAAATTGAAACATTATTGATGTCAAAAAGTGTCTGATGAATGACTTTCCCTCCAACAGTAGAACGGTTTGTGTTCTAGTTTCTTTACAGATTACATCAAAGTCTGTGCTGGCTTTTTCATTCAGAACAGCAAGGGATCTTATTTTTTCACCAGTCGAGGATTAGACAACAATTAATGGGACTTAATCTCATGGGAAAGGTAGGATAGGAGAAATTAAATACGACATCCACTGTAAGTTTATAATGAGAAATCCAGCCTCCTACAAATTGGATATTTCAATGTCAGCAAAACCACTACTGGCAGGATTCCA
The DNA here is from genome assembly GCA_951230915.1 of Antitrichia curtipendula. Taxonomy (NCBI): domain Eukaryota; kingdom Viridiplantae; phylum Streptophyta; class Bryopsida; order Hypnales; family Leucodontaceae; genus Antitrichia; species Antitrichia curtipendula. The sequence continues at coordinate 34,683,605 of OX579636.1, forward strand.
GAGAATAGTTCTCACGGAATTCATCATCGTCACACAATATAAACAAACATCATGGGAGAGGTTGTATTCGCACGCAGCGTTCAATTCCTGACAACCTAGATAATCTATGCCAGTCGAAGTTTTGAGGGCTTTTTGTAAGTAGAACATTTTCCATCTCAAACATATTGGCGGTCACAATTGTGGCGTTAAACTGAGTAATTCCTTTTCTGTTTGACTGAAGCTCCACATTCACGTGGAAGTATGTACCGTAACTCAGCGTCAACTACACCTGATCAGCTGTGCACTTGTGTAAGAAAAAGCCCAAGTATGTCGATTCTGCTCTTAAATGTAATAATGGGATGCAAAATTGTGAAAGAAAACGTGAGAGGAGATGCCAATTCACTTCAACTTTCAGTCCATTAGACCTGAGTTCTGCTTTTCGTCTTCTGGCATACTTCGCTTATTTGCCAGTGTATTTAAAGAAGCAACTACCTCGTGTTGCATCCGGGGAAGGGAATGGTAGCACGACACAGCGCGCCTTAACACGAACTCCTGAGAACTACTTCGGTCAACTGGTGTAATGAGATGCATGCTACAATATATGAATTCCAAATCCAAACACGCATGATGGGACACTCGAAGAAATGAAACCTCTGGATTGAAAATGTAGACGTCCGATGGATGTCCAAAGAATGTTATGAAATGCTCAAGCACGGCCCAATGTGAACCGAGTGCTCATCAAATGTACACGAGTCACAACTGGTGACTCCAAAAATTAATGTGTGCCGACTCCGAATTGAATAGGAGTGAAAAAAAATCTCTACATGATAGTACAAAATTTTGCTAAAGATGAACCGATGAGACTAATGCTACGGTTTTACGAGGGGAATGGGCCCGGAGCGCCAGTCCAGCCTTGCACGCACCGCAGAAGAGGTTGAATGAGCTTCCCCTCCGACATCGCCTCAAACACTTTCTGGATTTCAGTCCCGGGAGACACGGTCCTCAAGCCAGACAACAACTGAGTGCCGAGCTCCGACCTCACGAATTGGTACAACGGGTACGTCCTGCACGACTCGATCCTGTTGGGCACCGCCGACAAGCCCTTGTTGTCATACGCTTCCCGCACCAAGGGCACCACCAAGCGCAAACTCTCTTGCACTTGGGCCTCGAAGATGGGGATCTGCTCGAACACGGAGCGCGAGGCGTCTTTGAGGGCGTGGCTGACGAGAACTCCTCGCAGCTTCTCCATCAACGGGTACGACTCCGAGGACGCGTCGTCGATGTACGAGAACACGGGCTGGCGCTCCACGACGAGGAGAAGGTCCTTCTCGCAGAAGCGCGAGGGAAGGAGGGCGCCGTCTTGGCCCACGAAGAGCGTCTTCTTCGCCGCTTGCAACACCACTTGCTTCACCGCGGATTGCATGGTCTCTTCCACATGGCGGAGGTCGATGGCTTGGCACAGCCCCACCAGGAATGTGGAGCTCATGAGCTTCAGAATCTCCACGGCCTCCTCTGTCTTGCGAGCGGACACCAGGCCCAACGAGTTGACGTCCTGGTTGTGCTGCTCCGCGCTTTGGACATGAGTGGTGACGGGATTGGCGAGGTAGTTGAGCTCCGACAGGTACGACGCCATGGCGATCTCGGCGCCCTTCATGCCGTAGTCCAGGCTGGGGTTGGGTCCCCCGCTCAAGTTGGAGGGCAAGCCGTTGTTGTAGTAGTCGTTCACGAGTTCGGAGAATTGCGCAAACATGAGCTTGCCGATGGCGGCCACTGCCAGGCGCATGTTGTCCATGGAGACGCCGATGGGTGTGCCCTGGAAGTTCCCCCCGTGCAGTGCAATCCCTCGCGCGGCGTCGATGATGGGGTTGTCGTTGACGGAGTTGATCTCGCGCTCGATGGCGTGCGTGGCGGTGCGGATCACCTCGATTTGGGGACCCAACCATTGAGGAGAAGTGCGTAGTGCGTACCGATCCTGCTTTGGCTTCTTCAACGGGTCGGTTTCGTTCAACTTCTCCGCGGCTTTCATGAAGTCGCTCCCGGCCAACACCCACTCCATCACGGCCGCCGCCTCCATCTGTCCCGGGTGATGCTTGAGCTTGTGCGTCAAGGGGTCTGCGAATTCCGGCTTCCCTTGCATCACTTCACAAAACAAAGCCGACAGCACCTCGGCAAGGAGTGCCAACACGTTGGCGTCGAAGCACACGGTGGACGCGAGCGCCGACCCCACGGCCGTCCCGTTGACAAGCGCCAATCCTTCCTTGGGCTGCAACTCGAAGGGCTTCTCCACTCCCGCCATGCGCAAGCCTTCCAGTGCGGAAACCTCCCTCCCGTCTTCTGTGACTGCGATGGAATTGGCTCTCCCCGTGAGTAGCCCCGCAATGTAGGACAACGGCACCAAGTCCCCGGAAGCCGTCACCGTCCCCCGCAGCGGCAGCTTGGGCGTGATGTTGGCATTCAGCAGCTTCTCCATGGCTTCCAGAATCTCCCAACGGATCCCGGAGTAGCCTTGCATCAACGTGTTGGTGCGCACAAGCATGGCCGCGCGCGTGGTCTCCGCAGGCAACGAGTGGCCCTTCACCAGCACGCCGGCGTTGAGGAAGCGGATGAGCTCGCGCTGCAGCTCCACGCCTTGCTGCGTGCGCCGATGCGAGGTGGCGCCAAAGCCAGTGGTCACTCCGTAGATATCCCCCCCGCTCATGATCTTGTTGAGCACCCAGTTGGAAGATTCATCCACCCGCGCCTTCGCATTGGCCGCGTCCAGCACCACCGCCACTTCGGGTCGGCGAGCGATGGCCGTCACCTGACCCACGCTCAGGTTCACGCCCTCGATGGCCACCTGTGTGGCCTCGAAGTACGTCGCCACCATCTGCTTGATCTCATCGAGATGGTTCCCTTGGAGCTTGGCAGCCGTCTTGGCCCAGTTGAGAGGGTCTCGGGAGCCATTACTGCAGAAGGGTGCCGCCGCTTTCTTCACGTTTTCTGATCCGGCATGGTTCATGCAGAGAGACGACGCCATGATGTCTTCCACAGCGGCCATCTTTCGAATCTTCAAGCCTCCTATCTTGGAGTTCTCGATCAGCTCTGCTAGCTAGCTCCCGAAAGGACTTAATTCAGCTCTGCAGACAATTAGTCAAGACTGCAAAGCCCTAGTCCTTCAAGGTCAAAGAACGTCTTTGGTTGCAATTTCCCACACAAACTCAAAACTGCGACTGGATTGCTAGAAATGGAATGTACTATCGATCAACTGATTGTGGTTGCAAATTTGTGGCTGCTGATCAGGAACTTCTTTGTACGTTTGAGTGAAACTCGCTGCTGTGCGAATGGAAGAAGAGAGTTGGAGCTGTCTGAGATGAAGAATTGGAACTGCGGAGATCTGTATTTGTAGGCGGACGAGCTTGCAATCCAGTGGTGAAGGGATCGGGTCTCTTGACTGCGAGTGGGGTTCCGCTGTCAGGTTTTCTCCCAACGAACGCGGGGATGTTCAATTCTGGGGAGACTGTGTTCAAAAAGCAAAAGAAAGGCCGAATTTCAGGCCTTCTCTTTGACATTGGGGTTGACACTCAGTGAGGGGCACTGTGCAGGGCCCGGCATTCCGGCTTCCGTGATCTGTACGTGTTGAACGAGTTGGGAGCTCGGGTGAGTGCTTGACGACGTGTCTGATCTTGTCGGAATTTGCCGTTGATGACCTGGAGATTTGCCGTTTTGGGGGACCATAGCCACCGGTTAGTTCATTGTTTAGCGGTGGAACGGGGTAAGAAATCCGTTTGCAATTTGCAAACACTCGGAAAACTCCGGTGATAAAATCTATAAAACTTGTCTTTGGAGTAGGAATTGAACTGGGTTCAGAGTAGGAATTGAAGAGAGGTATTTTGTAAAACTTAAGAAATATCCCAAACGCTGCTTGAAATTAGCCCAATTTCTCCTTCCACCCCAGATCCCCCAGATCCCCCAGATCAGATTGGGGATCAATTCAATATTTTGGTTCAGATTCAAGTACCACGTGTCATCTCATGAAATGGAGTATCAAATAAATGGAAAATACATATTCATAATTAATTGTTAAAAATCAATTGTATGAAATGGTAATCAAACAACTATATAATGTGTTGGAACTGTTTTGGTCTTTTGGGATACTTGGATTGCATACCTATATAACAGTGCATTTCAACATTATTTTGAGTTTTTTTTCCTTAACCCGTAAAGTTCCTTGCTTATGTTATCATCAAAAACGCTCCAAAACTACCATTTCTAGTACAAGCACCCAATTTTTTGATTAATATCATTTTGGGACACATGTAACCGTATGATCTTGTATTATCCTAGATTGAGAAGATGAAGAAAAAATTTAAAAAGTTTCCACAATGTAGATTGCAAGATTTTAGCGTTTGAAGTGGCAAAATTCCTTTTTTTGCCCCCTTCCTAAAATAGGGCAGCTGTATTTCACAAGGTCACATTTGTATGTAAAGATGTCCAAAATGGTGGTGCTTCTTTGGATTTATTCTTCAAGGCAAGTTGCATACATGCTTGGAAATTTTCAGATCATTTGGAATTGAACAACATATAGGAAAATAATAGTAAGCAGAAAGATGTAGAAAATGATTCAAAATACAAAATTGTTAAGAATTTAGTTATGGAATTGAAAAATGCCAATCCCAATGGTTGCAATGTTGTAATAAACAATACACATCCAAGAATATTGAAAATTGAATAAGGTAAAGAGCTTCAAAGTTTATTTTAGAGTCAGTAGAGAATCCATAACTGGCCACAAACTAAAACTCCTCCTAACTTTTGGCTCATTGATCTAAATAGAATAATCCAAAACTTCCACGTACATACAAATCTAAAGAACCAAATTTCAAATATATATTTCTGAATGAAGTGATTTTTTAAGAAGTTTTTGAGCTGCCTATGAAGCAATGAGAACTACGTATCGTACAATAACTTTTTGGCCATGTATAGTAGTCAAAAGTTATGAAAATTGTTGGGTCTTAAAGCTACTCCTAGGGCACATGTGTGAAAATTTTGAAGAGAAAGAATAATAATTCCGTTCGTGGTGAGTTGCCCAAACTTGCTATGTTGCCAAAAAATGGTGTTTGGTCCTTTAGGGGTTAAAAGACAAAAATTTCATCTTTTGGAAGGGCTAGAAAAGCCTATATGATTTTGAAATTTAGGCATGTTTAGCTTGCAATCAATTGCAAAATTCATTTAAAATTTCTAAGAGGATGTACTCAAACCAGTTAACCAAAGGATCCTATAGTTGGATTTGTTAAAAAATAAATATTGATGAAGAATTCAACCTTGCTTTGGCAATGAGTGTTTGAAGCAATTTTGGACCTTCCATCATGTTTATCCTTTACGGGTTAAAACTTGATTGTACGCATTATGTTTTTTCCTTTTCTCTTTCTCTTGAGGAATCTTGATGAAATGAAGCTTTTGTACTCCACCCACATCTCTAAAGAAAGAAAGATCATGCAAATTTTCTTTACAATATACTATTCTGTAATACAATGGACCTCTATAATTCTGATTATCTTGGATTTTGAAGCATGTTCATACTTGATATGAATATTCTTCATCTGTTCTTCAAAATTTCCACAAAATAGTCAAAAAGAAAATTTAAGACATATATTAGCAGGTGATTTCAGCTGGGGTCTGAAATTTATAAGAAATAAAATTCCCTCTTCAATAGAGGCCAACAAAAGGATTGAGAGAGAGGAGTTTGAACTATGCGACCATGGGCACTTAAACTTAACCCCTAAATGCCCAAGACACCCAATTTTGGTGTTGACAATACTTTGAAATTAAATAAGACCTAACCGAGTTGTTATTTTTAGTAGTTCATGTTTTTTGAAAAATTCTTTTTCGAGTCTAGTTATAGCATCAAAAATTTGATTTTGAAAATTATTGATTATGATTTTTCTATTCAAAGATTTTATGCGAGGGTGTCCATTGCAATCTTGACTTTACATAGTGTTCACGGCTCTTGGAAATAAGCATCAAATTCACCAGCTCTTGGAGAAGAAATCACATTAGAAACTCATTTGAAAAAATTGTAGAGTAGTTTTTGAGAAGCCATAAGTTGATTTGGGGTTATGCATGTTAGGCCCTTTGTCTTCATGGTTTTTGGGTGACCAACTTTATAGATTTATCTTGGGAAAAGAGGATTGAAAGACTTCAAATCACTTTTGCACTTTGAACACCCTCGTGATCAGACATTAGTGATGTTGTGTTTTATTTCCCTATGTGATCTCTAACACGTTCAGTTTGAATTTGCACGGTTACACTTCAGAAATGACTGATACAACTTATCCAAAGGTTGACTTTTTGTTCAATTCAAACCAAATTCCTCAAAACACAAAAAAAGGCGGCTTGGACATTTAGGGGTTCAGAAGAAGCAGAAACTGCACAGCACCCACGTTGCACAAAGAACAAGAGATTGAAAAACAAACAACACCGTCCCATTCGGAAGAGAACATCAGAGAGCAGAAAAGTTTCCACCATTTGTCAACAACAAGGAATAGGCAAAGAAGAAATAGCCGAAGCAGCAGTTGACAAAAATTGCCGCAAATCAGCATCCATGAATTATAAAAAAATACTGATAGTAGATTCGCTGCAAACCAGTGTCAATGCGGACCCCCACCTGGTGGGCCAGTGCGGACTTTTCCTCAAAACTCGTCCTGAACCGCGACTTCGCAGCATTCAACGCTCTTTCTGCACAGAGATGCCGCAGACTCTCCGCCCTGTACGTTCTATCTCCGCAGTCACGCGTTTGAGCTTCCCTTATAAAGAGCCTGGATCATGTCCAATTCATCACAACAGCAAACGATCCCCACTCTCGCATTCCAACAACTGATGACAATCACACTCAATCGTTAGCTACGTACCACAATTCTCTTCGTGAACTCTAGTGGTCGATCGAGGCCTTCGGATCGGTAATCAACAAAGAGAAAAGCTTTCGTGCGGATTTGCTTGAGTCGATTGATTTCCACACGTTAGGATTTGGAACGCAAAAACCACTTCAGTCGTCATCGTCGCTAATGGCTCCCCAGACAGCTGCTGCGAGCCCTGCGCTTCCCAGGGCGCAGCCTAGGGCGGACGGGCCGGCGTGTGTGTTGGGCATCGGCACTGCCGTGCCTCCCACCGAGTTTCCGCAATCGGAGTACCCGGATTTCTTCTTCAACATCACCAACTGCAACGAAAAGGAGGCGCTCAAGGCCAAGTTCAAGCGCATTTGTAAGTGACCGGACCCTAAATCTGCATCCCCTCTTGTGTGTACATTAATTCTTGCGGATGAATGTCGAGCTTGATGTGGTGGAGGGATGAATCCATGCGTTCCGTTCAGTGATCAACCCCAAATTTGATTTGACTGGGATGGATTCGGACTGCAATTCTGTGGTGCCTAGCTTAAATTATGTCCAGTAAATTGACGAGGTTTACAAATGATGGCGTTGCAGGCGACAAGTCGGGCATCCGGAAGCGTCACCTGTTTCTGACGGAGGAGGTCCTGAAGGCCAACCCCGGGATCTGCACGTACATGGAGCCCTCGCTGAACGCGCGCCACGACATCGTGGTGGTGCAGGTGCCCAAGCTGGCGGCCGAGGCCGCGTTGAAGGCGATCAAGGAGTGGGGCGGACGCAAGTCCGACATCACGCACGTCGTCTTCGCCACCACCAGCGGCGTGAACATGCCGGGCGCCGACCACGCCCTGGCCAAGCTGCTCGGCTTGAAGCCCACCGTGAAGCGCGTCATGATGTACCAAACGGGTTGTTTTGGCGGCGCCTCTGTGCTGCGTGTGGCCAAGGACTTGGCCGAGAACAACAAGAACGCGCGCGTGCTGGCCGTGTGCAGCGAGGTCACGGCCGTGACCTACCGTGCTCCGAGCGAGCACCACTTGGACGGGCTGGTGGGCTCCGCGCTCTTTGGCGACGGTGCTGGTGTGTATGTTGTGGGCTCCGACCCCAAGCCGCAAGTGGAGAAGGCTTTGTTCGAGGTGCACTGGGCCGGGGAGACCATCTTGCCTGAAAGTGACGGCGCCATCGACGGCCATCTCACGGAAGCAGGGCTCATCTTCCACCTCATGAAGGACGTGCCCGGGCTGATCTCCAAGAACATCGAGAAGTTTCTGAACGAGGCGCGGCAGTGTGTGGGTTCGCCGCAGTGGAACCAGATGTTTTGGGCCGTGCATCCCGGAGGTCCGGCCATTCTGGACCAGGTGGAGGCCAAGCTGCAGCTCTCCAAGGACAAGATGCAGGGCAGCCGCGACGTGCTGTCGGAGTATGGCAACATGTCGAGCTCCTCGGTGATGTTCGTGTTGGACCAGATTCGACGTAGGTCGTTGCGAATGGGCTCATCCACGTTGGGCGAGGGCAGCGACTTCGGCTTCTTCATTGGGTTCGGACCGGGCCTGACGCTGGAGGTGCTGGTGCTCCGAGCCGCAACCAATGCCGCCACCGTTTAGATTCATTTAAATTGAACATTGTCTGAGCTCATCTCATCAATTGATCGGCTACAGCTGTACAAAGGAACTTAGATCCGTGCTCGATTACTTCTTTAGGTCTGTTGATTCACGTGTTGCCATTTTTGCAACCCCATTCATTTTCAGCTGTGCATTGTGATTTCAAAGTGAAATCCGCAGCTGGCAGGAGGACTTGGTGTACAAACAACCCAATCTGAAATCCATTTATTTCCGGAATTATGCTACTTTGAACCTGCTCCCGTCTGGCACATGAGTTGCATGATTTT